>SNQJ01S0130683.1:1253-14173 GCA_010110895.2 Picea sitchensis
ATAGGGAACTGAAAATCCTCCAAGTCAAGTGTTCCAATCACCATAAGGCAGGGAGATACCCGTGAAGGGTTGAAGGCCGAGGTCCGGTTGTTCTGCATGTCCCCCCTTGAGGCACCCACCTCTTGGACAGGATCTAGCCCGTGACCCATTTCTTAGGCCGAAAATCTAAATGCCGCACTTTGACTGAGGTACCTAGTGACCAACTTTAGGACATCTACCCAGGTGGAAATTGTGGGCTGCAATTGCACCTTGATTCGATTTTGTGTGGATATTGGGAAATATCGCCAACTCTTTCGGGATATGCCCCGTTTACCCCTCATTATAACCAATTACTTCATCCTTCACTAGTTTCTCTTCCGGTGACTTCAGACCCCACTGTTGAGTACTATTGGAAGGTCCAGTGCTATTTGAGAGAAAGGATGTTACGTCTTCTAGGACACGAGCATTTGCTTTCCTTTTGATTCCCCCACGCGGAAAAAACCCATTTACCCACATATATGCTTCTTTTTCACTTTATGTATGATGCACATTTGATTACAGTTTGATTCGGATATATATATTGTGTAAACATTCAACGCAAAGACTCTAGTTTCTATATTTCTCTCACCACTTTTTGCACACATTCACACAGCTAGTCTGACATCATAGGGGAACCACAGAACCCCCGTCGTTCACGACGCTTGCTCAACATCCCTCCTATATTAGGGGGAGTATCTGGTCGTGACCGTTCATCGACACCTCCTTCACACACCCCTGTGAGTGCTACTATCTTAGGATCAACTTTGCTTGGTTATACATTACTTGGGTCAACTTCCCAAGGTCATCCGCTCACTCGCTCTCCTTTGCACAGAAGCGGGGGACCCACTTCCTCTCAAGGAGGGAGAACCAACCCACCTAGTCCCCATCAAGGGTTAGGTTCACAACACACCATGGCTGGAGCTAACCCTCCCCCCCCACTACAGATTCCATATTTGGCCTCTCTCAACATACCGGATCTCACCAAAATCACCAATGATCCTATATTGCATGATGCCACATGGCCTGCAATGCCAACAAAACTTCCTTCAGACATACCAAAGTTTGAAGGAAAGGTCGGGGATGACCTCACCAACCATTTCATGACCTTTCATATATGGTGTTCTTCCAATAGAATTATGGATGATTCCATCAGACTGTGATTATTTCAACGCACACTCACTGGCCCGTCGGCCAAATGGTATGTTGAAGAAAAATCAGGGTCGCATGTGACCTTTGAGTCATTGGCCAAAGCATTCTTGACCTTATTCCAATTACCCATCCGCCATGACAATGGTCTAGAACTACTGTCTAACTTCAAAAAAACCTCAGCCACACACATTGCTGACCACATTCATGAGTGGCGTAGGCGACGTAGTTTGTGCAAAGCGGAAACCACCAAGCAACAGTGTCTCGACTGGTTTCTTAGATCACTTGTCTCTCTCCTTGGAAAGGATGTAGCTTCCACCTTCCATCAATCCGAAGAGGAAGCCATCAGTAAGGCCCAACAGTATGACCTCATCTATGCACAGTCAGGGTACTTATACACGGTACTTCCTGATATTCCAAAACTTGTGCCATTTGGCCAAGACAAACCTGGGATGTCTCACTCAGCAGACGGATTAATAGGTGCCACCACACACCATGGTCCACAACCCCAACCACCACTGATGTATGGAACACCTCAATACCCGTCGGCATATGGGGGCACTTCTTACTACCCCCCACCCCCTTATCAACAACCATACCCTGTTACTATACCTCCACCCATCAGTGGACCACCACCGACACCTCCCATACATCCACCTATTCCCACAAAAAGTGGTACTCCCTCAACATCAGCTTATAGTACTAGTGAAAGAACTACGCCTTCCTATGTACCTTATGGATCGGTACCACCACAAAATCCATACAACCCATGGCTCCCCCACATCCACATGCGGGGGTCAACTTTGTTCAACCTTCTACTGATCAACAATACCAAAATTTCAAACAGTTGAATACAACCAACCCAACTCATCCATCGAACAATGCCAAGAAGAAAGGATGGAACAGGAATAACAACAACCCTGGTCAAGGCGGGAATCAACCCCCACAGCACCAACCCACTGGGGGAAACTAGAACCAAGGGAACCAACCCCCAAGGGGGAAATAATAACAAACGCCAAGGGAGAAACAATGTTAAAACCATCTTCCCTTGTGTCCTTTGTGGAGAATTTGGTCATTACACTCACCATTTCCCTCAGATCGCTGATTTCAAACAGTTAAAATATTCTGGTAGTCTTCCCCATTCTCCTGCACAAACTACCCCTCAGCAGGCACCACAACAATACGTGCAACAACCCCCTCCCACCGTGCTGCAAAATCCTATTCCACATCAAGGTGTGATAAACACCCAACAGGACACACAACACCCCCCACTTCATATGGGACAATACCACAACCCCAACAATCCAGCAGAGCGTACAATTCTCCTCACCAGTGAGGAAGAAATTCTTCTGCAAACGCGTAATCGTCAGTATCATACACCCATTGAGTCTACTCCCATCTCTCTAGAAACAAACCCTACACCGATGGGACCCCCTTTGTTGATCCCTCGCCCTTCCTCCGAAACACCACTATGCATCCCTCACATCCCCTTGCGCAGGAATGTCCACAACCCACAGGCTAGGGAAGCTCATAACTATAGCTTGGTAGACGACTTAGCACAATCCCCAGCTGCCATGTCAGTCTTGGAAGTCCTCCAGACTTGTCCTACACAGAGGAAATCTTTACTTTCCACCTTGGAGGCAGTCGAACCTGCAGATAATCGACTCATCACCTTTGATCTTGATAGCGGAGAACTTCGTCTTCCCGCCTTGATCACTTTTCAAATACCAGTGAAAATACGGAACATCACAGTTCATCGGTGTATCATCGATGAAGGTGCCTCTAATCATGTCCAAAACAGTATGGCAGAAACTTGGTTCCCCGGAACTCATACCCTCTGCCATCACATTACGAGCTTATGACGGATGACCATCCTCTCCTGAAGGGCTCTTCCAAAATGTCCTCGTTGAAATCGGGGGAAAGACTATCCTCATTGATATCGAAGTTATCGACGCCCCGCTCGATTATAATATCCTGTTCGGTCGTAGCTACATGTACGCTATGAAGGCAATGGCATCTTCCGTCTTTCGGACAATGATGTTTCCCCACAATGGGAAGATCATGACCATCGACCAATTCTCACATTATGAGCCTAACCCATCTGCTAACCTCGATAACATTCTTCCTCTCATCCACACCAACCAAGACACATATCCTCTCGTAGAGATGGGTCCTGGGATTTTAAAAGATCCATCCTTATTAGGGACATACCATGGAGCACCACCACTCCTTCATCCTGCTAATCAAGTATGCGTCATCTCATCTAACGAAACTCACACGGAGGATGCTCTTCCTCCTCAGGAGGCTTCATTCATTCCTGACGTCTCAAAAGTCGCATAACCACTCCCGCCGGAGCCTCCTGCACACTCGTCAACCTCAACAATCCATGAATCCACACCCCGTCAAGGGAATAATCCCGTCTGGGAGACACTCCCCCAACCCCTCACCCAAATTCCCTTCTTTTACCCTCCCCCAGGTATTGAAGCTTTTTAGGTATCCGCTACGCTCACACTACCTAATATGGTGTTAGCAATCCCAGTTTAGTATTTACACCCACCAGAGATGGTCCCTCGACCATCCCTTCCCCCACAGGACAGACTTCCCATGACGATTCCCATCCTCACCCCCACTACCCCCCCACTCACTAACCTCCCAGCTGCAGCTGGGGGCAGGGGAAAGAAGAAAGAGCCCACCGCTCCACTTCCTCCATGCATACCACCACCTTGCACACTATGTGAGAAAGAGGGCCACCAAACTCACAACTGCCCATCCCTACCTGAATTACGGAATTTGATCCCCCTCAATCAAACTCCCACAACACCCACCACTACTCCTAGTCCCCCCACTACCTCCAACCCTTCCAGTAGTAAAGGGTTGAGGACCAAATATGCTTATGCTATATGTTCATATTATGGCCATTACACCCATCATTGCCCAGCACTGCCACGCTTTCGACAGACTTTGGTCGTTGTGCGCCAGAACTTCCAGAACAACCCACGCCTTGCTACGTCCTCGTCAAATATCACTGACATTCGCTATGTCACCACTTCAGTCAATGAACGTATGAGATGCCCTTGCTCTCTCTACGATTCATTATCTCATTGTACATACAAGTGTCCTATGATCCTTGCATATAGGCAACGTCAATTGGCCCTGCTTCACCGACCCGCAGAGGCGATAATTGACATTACTTTTTCACTCAAGGATCTTCATGTCATTTCTCCTGAACCCGAGGCACTCCCAACGCCTCCATGGTTCTTAAATGACGTCTCTAAGGATTTACCCCACAACCCCCCCAACTCTCCTGCTCATTCCCCTACAGACACTCTCCACCCAACCACCATGGGTACCCCTCAGTAATTCAATATATGGTTTATGTCGAGTGAACCCTCACCATCTCATGGCATTGCTCCCTCTGCTTCTCCATCAGGGGGAAACCACACTGTCACCAAGATCACTCCTCATGACCCCTTGTATTCCCAACATTTCCAATGTGACGAGGAAATACTCGAAGAGCTAAACCGCCCAGACTCTCCCTGGGATGTGCTACATCACCGCACACTCTTCTCTCCACACGAAGCCCTCATGCCTCCTAACCAAAACCCCATTTACACAATCGAAACCAAATATTTTATCCCATCCGGGCCTATTGATTGGTTCAACAATCCCATTCCTTCCCCTGATGCATTTGAAGAAGGTAATATGGCCAATATTTCCCCCACCATCAAATTCGACATTTCCATTAAAAAGGGAATCATCGAAGAAATTACCATCGGAGCTGCTTGCACTCCTCAGGAAATCACCGCATTTAAAGCCCTCTTCCAGGAATATAGGGATATTTTCGCCTGGTCATACACGGAAATGCCTGGCCTCGATCCCTCTATTATCGAACATCACATTGACACCTGGCCCGACATCACACCAGTTCGCCAAAAACAACGACCGCTACACCCATCCAAAGCCGCGGCTATCAAAGCTGAAATAGACAAATTACGTGCGGCCGGGTTTATTTATCCCATCGCTTACACTTCGTGGGTTTCCAACCCTGTACCCATCGACAAAAAATAGGGCACTATCCCCGTTTGCACCGACTTCCACGATCTCAATAACACATGTCCAAAGGACAACTTTCCAACGCCTTTCATCGATCAAATTATCGACGACTGCGCTAGCCATGAGGCTCTCTCCTTTATGGACGGATTCTCTGGCTATAACCAAATCCAAATCCACCCAGCCGATCAGTATAAAACCGCATTCACTACCCCATGGGGTACCTTTGCATATCGTGTCATGCCTTTCGGCTTAAAAAATGCCGGCGCAACTTTCCAGCGGGCGATGACATACATCTTCCATGATCTGGCTAAAATCATCCTTGCCTACTTGGATGACCTCACAGCTCGATCCAAGAAACACACCCAGCATCTTTATGATTTATGAATCATCTTTCAATGGTGTCGTCAGTACAACATCCGCTTGAATCCTCTCAAGTGTGTGTTCTGTGTCACTGCAGGACGCCTCCTCGGTTTTATTGTTTCCCAAAGCGTTATTATCATGGACCCCCTCAAAGTCCAAGATATCACCGAAATTCCACCTCCCTGGAATTTACGGCAACTTCAGAGTCTACAGGGAAAAGCTAACTTTCTCAGATGCTGTGTGCTTGATTATGCCATACACGCACACGGTTTCCTCCACTTACTACGTCACGACATCCCCTTTCACTGGGACGACCACGCCCAACAGTCATTTGACGATCTTAAAGCAGTGCTTTCAAATGCACCTCTAATTAGTGCACCTGACTATAATCGCGACTACATCCTCTACGTATCAGCATCAACTGTATCAGTAGCCGGCGTCCTCGTCCAGCTCAGATATGAAAATCGTGAACATGTCATTTACTACGTTAGTAAGAACCTCTCAGGACCACCCTTGAAATATAAACACGAAGATAAACTTTCTCTTGCAGTTGTCCTTGCAGTCCAGAAACTGCGCCATTACATTTTTCTTCGCACCACCAAGGTCGTCGCAGATTCCAACCCTATGCAGTACTTCCTCAGCCGTCAACAAGTTAACAAAATTTTTTCTCGATGGATCGTTATCCTTCAGGAGTACGACCTCGAGTTCTCAACACCTAAGAGTAAGAAGGCCCTCGTTCTCGCCGAACTTGGCACGACCCTCCCCTCAGACACCACCAGTGCCCCCGTCAACACTGACTTTCCTGACGAACATATCTTTCACTTCGGATGATCCTTGGTATGGAGACCTTCTCATCTACCTACGAACTCAAAAGTTTGGTAACCACCTTCCACGATATGATCGTCGACGTATCCGCCATCAGGCCCCCTGCTATCTCCTCATCGGAGACATCCTATACCGACGGGGTGTAAACACCATTCTTATTCGATGCCTAACTATTGACGAGGCCGACAGAGTCTTAAACGACTGCCACAATGGTGCATGTGGGGGCCATCTTTCGGGTATATCCACGACTCAAAAGATTATCGGAGCCAGTTACTTTTGGCCTACCTTGTTTCATGATTGCATTCATGCCGTGAAACGATGTGAGCAATGTCATCTCTACGCCAACAAAGCCCGGGCTCCCCCCACTCTTCTCCACCTTGTCATTACAGCCGACCCTTTTTGCAAATGGGGCATCGACTTTATGACTTGCAATCCACCCTCCAACAATGGTCACAAATACATCATTTTCTCCATTGACTACTTCACCAAATGGGCCGAAGCTATGCCTACTTTCAACAATACCGCTGACACAACAGTGCGTTTTTTCTTTAACCATGTCATATCTCGTTTTGGAGTACCACTCCAACTTGTTTCCAACCATGGGAAACACTTCGAGAACAAGATCTTCGTCTAACTCTCATCTCGGTTAGGCTTCTCTCATGAGTTTGCCTCTCCATATTACCCTCAGTCAAACGGACAGGTCGAGGCAGTGAACAAAGTCCTCAAGACCATGTTACAACGCACAGTTAATAAACATAAAACCAATTGGCATCATATGTTATTTTCCACGCTATGGGCTTATCGAACGACAGTGAAAACCGCTACTAGTTTCACACCATTCCATTTAGTCCATGGGGTCGAGGCCACTCTTCCCATCGAGTGCGAAATTCCCACATTACGCACTGCAATTGAGCTATTACCTGACACTGCTCCAATGGAGCAGCGCTTTTTGAACTTGGATTCTCTGGATGAAGATCGTCGATCTTCCTTATAGAACAACGAGGCAACTAAAAAATGATCCACGTCTACCTTTGATTGCCATGTCAACCTTCGATCATTCCGCGAAGGCGACCTCGTCCTGGCTTATGATATCGCTCATGATACCTTTGGCCACGGAAAATTCGAATCACTTTGGCATGGCCCTTACATCATCCAACATTGCCTCACTAAATGCACATACATCTTGGCCTCCCCCGACGACCTCTCTCTCAAGGAACCTGTCAATGGGTTGTATCTCAAGAAATTTTATGCTTAAATGTAGTCATTCTACTTTAGGTTATTTCTTTTTCTAGTGTTTTTAATCTTTTTCTCCTCCCCTCTCGTCTAAACTATCCTTTGTGATATTGACAAATGCTTCCTCCACCAACCTACCACATTGGTTATGCCGACGGCGCCAGCCATTGGACACAAAATCTCGCTTTGGCTGCTTGGGCTCTCTACACCCCCTCACATGAAATGCTCCATTCAGGGGGCATATGTTTGGGGCCAGCAACCAACAACCAAGCCGAATACACTGTTGTCATTGGCCTCCTGGCCGACGCCCATCATCATCATATTCGTCACCTTAGCGTCTTCCTCGACTCTCAACTAGTCGTTCTCCAGCTCAACAATGTATACCGTGTACGCGATCCATGCCTCTTTCGCAAATACCTGCAGGTTAGACTGTTATCTCGAAATTTTGATTCCATTACATTTACACATATTCCAAGATATTTGAATCAAACAATAGATCAAATAGCTAACATGGTGTTAGATTGGCATATATCACATCAAGCTACACATACATAAACATCTCACAAATCCTGTCACAACATATATATAGAATAGACATCATCAAAATCATCAGCAAAAAACACATGTAGACAACATCAGGATCTCAAAATATGTATACTCATATATATATAAAGGCCCATAAGGCCATCCGAATGTTTACATACAAAAATACATGTATCCGCAGGCCAATGTAGCACCTCGGTACAAAAATGGGCTCACCATCCTATATACAACAAAAACAAAGATGTACATCATACACCACTCAGGGTTCCTCTATCACACCACCACCTGCTCCTCCCTCAGGAGGAGTTGGTGGCCCACCACCACCTACCCCAGGCGGTGGTGGACCACCCACAGGACCCTCCTGCCCTGGCGGCAGGCGTCCACTGGTCATCGCCGCAAGCACTGTTGCTCACCGCACTATGGCCCGCTATGGTGGCGGCACCCCCACACACTACTCCAGGAAGCTCTCATCCTAGATACGTTTCCAAATGCCCTCAGGCACATCCTGCAACACCGTCTCCGGACGGCGGCGTATGTCATCAAAATCTACTCCGACCGCCGCCGGAGGAGCGTGTGATGGACCTTCACCAGGGTCATTGAACCGACGCCTCCTCGCTACCCTCTCGAGCTCTGCTAGTTGCCCCGCAACATCCTCCCACCAACGTCTCTCTCCATGCGGTAGTCTCTCCGACTCTCGATGAGCCGACACTCTCTGCATCTCTACCTCGTGCCCGCGAGGTGCCACATCTGCACATACACAAAACAACAACAAAACAGATAGTATCAACATCTATATCATATACATATGGACTGATATCTTAAAATGACAATATAAATAAACAACATACCAACATACTAAACATACCTCGATGGTCACAAACCTCCCCAGGAGGTAGCACCATGTCCGGGTCACCCCGGAAGTCCACCCCAGCATAGGGGTACTGAAGTATCACTTGCGGCATCTTCTGTCATATCTGTTCCACCTCTATCGAGAATAAGTGGCCACCTTCGCCACCACTGTGGCGAACCAAAACTGTCAACCACTGCCTCAATCGCGGCTCTCGTGCTCCCGACATCTCCAGCAGAACCCTCAGGCGCAGCATCGACACCCTCTCTAAAAACCAGGCCACTAATATGGACCCGAAAGAAAACTCTCCTCCATCAGTGGACCGACAGTGGTCCAACTGTGCCACCATCCTAGCATGGAGCGTCAGCCCCCAAGCGAACTGCTCGCTGACCACCACTCTCTCCAACACCAATAGCTAGCCACCACTAATCTGTTGGGTCGCAAGTGACCCATATATCCGAATAATCATCGCTGCTATACAACGATGGGCCAGGGAGTCTATCGCACCGATACTCACCACCGTCCCAGACATAAAGTCCTGACCTGAGCAGTATCTTTGGCCAATATCAGCCAACGAAATGGTCCTGGGCAACACCGACTCCGCCGGTAGGGGAGTTCCCCGAAAGGGGAGCCCAGTCAGAAAATAAATATCCTCCACCGCAGTGAAGGGGATCTGCTTTCCTCGTATGAGGAAGCAATGCAGCTCCAGACTCCACATCCGGATCAGGAACTGCAACAAATACTCCTGTGCCCGTATCAACGGGCACTCAAAAAACTTTAGCAACCCACAGGTTGCCAAAGTCGCACGCACGCCATGCCCCTCAATGGCCATGACATCTTGCAACTGGGCCCAGTCTCACTCTCGCCACCGCACTGGCATCGTCACTGCTGTCCACCTGCAGACAACACAGAGTCCTATATCAACTCAGACAACCCTCAACATCATCAAAAAGACTCATTTTTTTCCCCTTTAAACCTTGCCTCCTAAGCGCGGTTTTTGTTCCCACAGGCGCGCACACGTGCGCGCCTATTCACTACACAGGCGCGCATATATGCGCGCCTGTTCTTTACACAGGCGCGCATTTATGCGCACCTATACACTGAATAAGTGCATATCAATGTGCAACTATTCGCTTCACAGGCACACCCTTAAGCGCACCTGTTCACTATACAGACGCGCACAGATGTGCGCCTGTCAAACCCATAGGCACACACTGATGCACGCTTGTCCAACTCACAGGAGCGCCCTTTGGGCACGCCTTAAATCCTCCCCATCGTGCACCCATGCGCACTTATCTGGTGTACAGGCGTGCATGTATGCGCGCCTATCACCTGATCACCCACGCATGTGGGGCCCAGACCCCCTAAAACCCTCTGTATGGCCCTCCGTCCAGCCCCTGCCCAAAAATTGAAAACCTATTTCTATGCAGGATGATCAGACCACTAACCTGATACTCGCAGATCGTCAATCGGATGCCTCGTCCTCCCCAAATCTCCAAATCTCCTCTAAAAACTACTCGTCCAGTCACTATTGTAGTAGGTACAAATGAGGTGGCAATGTAGGCCCTACAGCTATATATAGGCCTTTTGCCAAAACTTCCACTCACCATTCCGGGAGCCCAAGGTGTCCATTTTTCAAACCGTCTTCAGCCACGAGATCCGCATCTCGTCACCTACATCACAGTAGTCCCGGGGTTTCTTTTTATCCTAAGTCCCCGGGGCGCCTTTTTTCATATCATGGTCAGGTATGCATGCGCATAGTCACATTTATCAAATACATGCTCATATCTTTGATTCTCTTCAGATATTGTTCACTTTGGGTATTTGGTTGTTATGTGTGCAGGTACTTGCTCATCATTCATCGACATCATCCCTTCAGGTATATACTCAGCACTGGCATGTAGTCTCTCCCACTGTATTGCATTTACATTTCCAGTCACACCCTCTGATATTGGCCTTTAGGATCCTCATTCCCGGATCTGCAGTACCCACGCCTCCATTTGCATCTTCGGTACTGTTACCCGGTAGAATTCTTACCCACATGAGTTGTCCCATTCATAGCAACTTTTGGCACTTTTTGACACTCATGTTGTTCTTCATTACCCTTTAGGGATGGGAGTCCCAATAGTCTTTCATCATGTCGTGAATCAGCCACATACTCCTTCTCCTCATTTTGCTAGCTTTCCCACATGGACTCCCAGATTCTCTCTTTACGGTTCTATTTTTTACTTGCACCTCCGAAGTATCATGAACCCTCCATTTCATCCACAATCAGTTTGCCCATCTGTGAACCTATCCTCATTTCACCTACCTCATACTGAAACTCACCAATGGGGCCCCCACCCCTTCATCAGTTTTCCAAGAAAATTTTTCCCTCCCTAGGGCACTCATTTCACACTGGGGCACCCGTTTTTGTATTTGTACATTTATCCCCAAATTATTCGTTATTTATTGTACAAACGCCTTTATTTCCAGTCATTACATTTTCTTTTGTCATCACCATTGGTGACTTKCTTCCTTTTGGCCACGCGCAACCCATGTCACCCTTGGTTGGAGCATTACTTATCATCTACCCTTGCCGGCATCGTCCATATCTTTAGAGTACTCCACAKGTCACTTACCTCTACCCTCTGAATTTGTTCACCTTGTCCCGCCTCTGGCACAACTCATCACCGGTCTTGTCGTCCCCCTGACACTCGACCTTGTTACACGGTTGCGACCACTTTTTATCTCATACATCCTCCAACCAAGGGAAGTCTTGGGTCTTCCCACTTCTTGACTTCGTACATGTACCTCTTCCACTTCCTCACCTCAATAGATTCCACGAAGCCCTTTTCTTCTGGGAGTCACGTTCCCCTTTTTTTGACATTAGCATAATTTTCTGGAAGGGCAACGGTATCTTGATTCTCATTCTCCATTCAATGAGAGATCTCGGACGGCACAGGGTGAAACACCATTGCTCCCTGCTGTCGTTGTCCCCCATAACATTCGATGCCAACACTTTCTCATGTTATGGTGGGTCTTACTTTATGACTATTGCAGTTATTTTTATCATTTGCCGAAGACCTCTAAACTTGGTAGGGCCATCAATGCCCACATCATCGCCGATACTTATTTCCCGTGATCATTGCCTATTATTCAGAGTATGTTCCTTTGCAGAATTGTCTTCTGCCTTTATCATCACTGCCCCCGAGGGCGCTGCAGTTGTCTACACCAACACTTCAGTCATCTTTTTTCAGAGTTACATAACACGAGCATGGGGCATGCCCGCCTCGTTTGTACACAATTTTCTATTTTGCACAACTCACAGAAGGTCGGGTCCTACCGGTTCCTTTTTTATCCAACGGATCGCTCTGAACGATCCCACTATTGCTCTATCTTACAACAACATTCTCAGTAGAAGAAACATTGATGGATTTCGGATATACATATGATCCTAACCTCATCCATCAGGGGGCATCTGTTATCACTGGAATTTCGTCCGCACATGGCAACAAGAACTCATCATCGTCAAACAGTAATGAAGTCATTCATGGCCGTGAATTAATCTCATAGCATTCCAAAAAGGTTAAAAACTATACAAAGTAGTGAAAAATTGAAGAGCGCTTTACATAAGTTGGATGCGCGCGCATGTGCGCAGAACAGGAACATAGAATGCGCGCATATGCGCACGATGCACGGTTGTTAGCGCAAAAAGCCGCGCACCTGCTAAACGACACATTTATGAATGTGGTCAGCCTCCCAACCACTTCTGGTTCATCTCCCAAGCTGATTTGACTTCCAAATCCGGGCTGGATCCGAATGGTGGGCTGGTCAAAGACCTAATAATGCCCTAAATGGCCTCTTTTCACACTACAAAGGAGTTATACAATAACCCAATGCAATGCTATAAAAA
>SNQJ01S0130690.1:0-25903 GCA_010110895.2 Picea sitchensis
AAGTATTATCATTGATAGGAACCATACCTGAGAGTGCTGAGATGTTGATGTCTTCATTGCTTTGGAGTTTTGTGCTGAGCTTGCTTCCCATCATGAATTTGCTCATCTTCACAAACCCTTGTCAACTAGGCTAGAAAACCTAACGGTTAGGCTAGGCTAGCACTTTTAGGTTTTGTTCGACTTATGACTGCCAACAATAAGCCTTTAAGTATGATAGCTTGTTCAAGAAATTCTCAGAAATATAATTCAGAATTTTCTGCAGAATTTTGACGAAACCCTAGAAACTCTTAGGGTCAAAATTTTGAAAATGCCCAGAATTTAGATCTGAGACTTACTGGGGATACACTGAAGGAGGCAGTACCCTTCTATGTCTTTTTCAGCCCAAGCGTCCAAGTTTTGAGTGGTGAAACTTCTTTGAAAAGGAGGTCGTACGAATTTTCTGGAAACCCTAGGAGGGTCGTACGGTTTCTGCAAATGAGAGAGTGAAGGAGCTGAAAATGCTTGTGCAATGGGATCTTCAACACCTATGCTCTGATACCATGTTGATTTTTAATAAGCTAGGTTAAACATGTAGTTCATTTCAATTTCATCATGTTTTTAACCATAAACAAGAATGTTGTAGCAACCAAGATCACAAGAAGAAACACCATGCACAAGAACACAAGAAGTATCCTAGGAAACCCTTCTCAACAAGGGAAGAAAACCCAGCCAAATCCTTTGCTATATTCTTCAAGAGAAAGACCTTTCACCATCAAGAATGACTTAGCACACAAGAGGATGCTTAAGCCCTAGAAGACTAGCGCCCAAGAGAGGTGTGCACCTTTTGTCAAATAGAAGTGTTGCTGAAATTTCCAAACTCATGAGCAAGATATAATTCTACAATGGAGAATCATCTCTTACTTATATTAGACTTTGACCAGTCAACAAAGGCGTCTATTGGCTCAACAGGGTCGACCTCTCTAAGTCAACTATATTATTATTATTATTATTATTAATATTATTATTATTATTATTATCTTTTACATTTATTATTAACCATATTAAGGTGGGGCCGACCTGTACCCTTTACATAACAATTAGGGTTACAGGTAGGTCTGACTCTTGAACAGTATATAGCAAAGGATCTAATACACCCACTAGTGCTCATCCACTAGGGGCACATCCATAGGGATGTCACAGCTCTGATTCACTGCATTACACAGAAGAACCAAGTCTTCACACGTTCATCTGTGCTCGTCCACATGCACGTCCACTCTACAGATCTTCTTTTCCACTGTCACCGACAGGAGAATCATCTAGAGTCTTCTCGTCAACTCTGTTGCTCAGAGGAGGCTATCACATCATCTTCATTTATGTTCACATGACGATGTGCCCAACACTTTTGGGATTTCACACGTTCACCTTGTGCTCAACCACCGACACGTCCTAACTCAACAGATCGTTTTTCCACCGAATAATCATCTGGAGTTCTTCTCACTCACGTCATGGAGGAGGTCATCTCTATGTTCCTAGCTCTATCTCAGGCAGGAACCACGTACTATCCTTAGGGGATTTCTCTCAGGTTTGTAAGCTAAGAGAAAGACTCAGATAGCTGCTATGTTCCACATCTCACAGGTTTGTAAGATGGAGGATGTCTCCCATAGCTGCATTCATCAACAATAATTAGCTCCTAACCCTCTTTATATTGGTGTGGTTTATGCTCTTATTTTCTATTGGATATTCTCTAAGGCATCCTATCACTTATTGGCACTAGTCCATCTAATCATATATCAAGGTGTTGTTTGTTGAAGTGAATCTTTTGCAGGACAACAACTTATTTGACAGGTTTACTTCACTTAGATTGGGATTGGCTTCTAGGAGTTAGACTAAAGTGAAGGGGAAAAGTACTAATGTGACAATGGTGCATTTCCCAACTGTGCTTACCTCCTTAGCACCGCAAGTGGAGCTCTTACAAGGGTGCTAATTTGGGTGGTAACAATTCCTTAGAACACATATCGATATAAATAAAACCATAACTTACATACACAAGACACCTTATCCTCCAACGTTTGGAGCTAGCTTGCTCACAAGTTCTTCCATTAATCACTAAAATCCAATCGAAGTACAAAATGGAGAAAGCAAACCCTTATGTAGGTTTGAGTTCTAACTCCTCATACAATAAAATATGATTTATTTTCCTAGATCCACTTTTCTCTCGAAGGAATACAATAAAATAAGATTCTCAACAACTTGCTTACTAAAAATAGCAAGAATTTTGTTGAGATCTCAACTTCCTCTAATAAAATATTCTAGAAAAACAATATAATATAATCTTAATCTAACTAACTCCAATAGACAAGTCAACAATGATAAAATATGGAGTTAGTCACAATAACTTTCCCAAAATAGCCAATGAGCTAACAACCTTCTCAACTAATTTCCCAAAAATAGCCAAAGTGATTTAGATCCAATTTCCCCTCCAAGGAAAACAATTTAATAATACTTAGCTTAATACCACCTCAGGAAACAAGTCAGTCAAAGAATATAATAATAGGAAGGTGGTTATGTGTATGCATGAATCTCCAAGAGTGGGTTGGCCTTCC
Organism: Picea sitchensis; assembly: GCA_010110895.2. NCBI lineage: Eukaryota > Viridiplantae > Streptophyta > Pinopsida > Pinales > Pinaceae > Picea > Picea sitchensis. Next base: position 2,583 of record SNQJ01S0130690.1, read on the forward strand.
TTTGCCCAGGGTATAAAAATAATAAATTTTCCACCAAGTGTAACAACTTTATCCCCAATAAGATGTCTTCCTCTTTGGGTTCTTTTTCCAAAGGTTAACAAAACCCCTACAATGGTATGCGGCCCTCTTATCAAGTGGTTGAAAAATAAATGACCCAATGTTCCACTTTTCCAGAAATAGCATCAAATGATTATAAATCCTTGAATCAAGGACGTTCCATCTTAAAAAATACTTGAACCACTAAATCAAACCCACTTTGTGTTGGACTTCACAGTATGATCACTATAAAAGTGTTCATTCCTTGAAGGTGTATGGCTTAGCAATATGAGAGTGGCGGCAACCTTAGTGTTATTTCATGAGCATGAGCAATCACTAATGTTAAGGATGGTTGATGAAGTATGGCAGGATCCATCCAATGATAACTCCATGCAAAGGCTAGCTTGTAAATGAAAGTGGCCCCTTGATATGGGTTGGAAGATCACATGGCAGTGGGATGGAGAGACGGCGGTTATTGAATATGCGACTAGCAATTTAGGCAGCAACTCCATGTTGACAATTTAGATCAATGGCTCCATGCTCGATTTAAATCGGTGTACTATGGCTTTGTATCCTTTAATTCCAAAGGGGCTTGACTTCAATTAATCAAATTATAGTTTATATGTGAGCCATCATATAAGACAAGGCAAGGGTGGATTCTTATGGTGTCCATCCACTTTATCATATGCATCTCATGGCATAAGATAGGGGTGTGCTCTAAATGTGGATGGACCAATGAAAAGGGGAGTGGACCCCTTATTAAAATAATAAAACTTTTTATCTTTGCCTTTCTCACCTTGGTTAAAGTGTAAAGGGGGTGGCCCCTTTATAACATGTTTACTACTACATTTGTATCAATGATGAGGATGACCTTAGCAAATTTCACCATAAGCCAACATTACAATAAAAAGAGACCTTGAGATGTGTGTGTTAGACTAGGCTAACCATCATCCACCATAATACCAAAGAGCATGCCACAACTATTCGTCAAGCACAACCATGAAAAAAGAACCAAGTACCACCATAATCCACCACAACCACTAATCCAACATGTAGCATCACCAAGATCAACCAAAAGTGAACCATCTCCCAATAAAAGAAGGTGTGTATCCCCATATGTCACCCCTAAAACTCCTGTCATGTGATGAGAATCACAATTTACCACTCATGCCAATATGAGGACTAACAAAGTTGAAAAGAAAGATTAGTCAAAAGCACCAATTCTTGCAATGCCTAATTTGTTGAAGCCTTTCAAACTGGAGATGGATGCAAGTGGATATGCTATGGGAGAAATCTTGATGTAGGAGGGTAATCTGGTATGCTATCATTTTGAAATGTTCCATGGCAGAGTCCAAAACTACCCTACATATGACAATGAACTCTATGCTTTGGTTCAAGCTATTGAGAAATATAAGCATATGTGTCGGCAAGGAGACCATCATACACACTAATCACCAGCCACTATAGTATTTACAAGCCTAGAGTAAGCTTTAGCAAACCAAACACTACAAATGGATGAGGTTTTTACAACAATTTCATCTAATCATCAAATATAAGAAGCGAAACACTAATAAGTTGGCAAACTTGCTTTCAAGGCAACTCATATCCAAAATTGCAACTTTGGGAACTCTTATGCACATGGAGCCTTTCACCCATGATTCATATAAAGAGGCATACATTGAAGATGAGGACTTTAAAGAGGTGTTTCAGCAACTACAAGGCCAAGTTTGTGTAAAAGAAGGTGATGGTAAGGATGACTATCATCTCCAAGATGGGTTGTTGTACAAGCTAGACAAGCTTTGTGTTCCTAAAGGTGAAAGATTGTAGCTTATCATAGAAGCTCGCACCTCCAAAATTGAAGGGCATTTTGTTGTTGGGAAGTCAGTTGTGAATTTACAGATGTATGTGTAGTGGCATATGTTAAAATTAATGCAACTGCAAGAGCCATTCTACGGAATGATGGAAAAGACCCTAGCTGGGATCTAGGGCCCCCAGTACACTCCTGGGGTTCTTGGTTTGGGACCAAGCAGTTAGAGCCATGGCAAAAGACCCTAGTGAGGGCCCCTAATGTATTGTTGGTTCTTGGTCAAGGACCAAGCAGTTTTATGATATAAGTCCCTGGATGTGTTCTAGGGCCCCTAGATGTGTTCCAAGGAATCCTTTCTCGGTGCTTGGATTGATCCTTGGTTGTGTACCTTGGTGGATAAGTCCCCTAGATGTGTTCTAGGGCCCCTGGATGTGTTCCAGGGAATCCTTGCTCAGCGCTTGGATTGATCCTTGGTTGTGTACCTTGGTGGTTAAGACCCTAGTTGTGATCTAGGGCCCCCAGATGTGTTCTAGGTTATCCTGGTCTGGGACCAAGCAGTTTCTTGGTTAAGTACCAAGCCGAGATGATGTGTGATCTTCTTCTCCCCTGGGATGGTCCATGAAGACCTAGGAGCAATTAAGAAGAAGGACATGATCACATCATTGACCTTCCTCTTATGTTGGGATGATAAAAGCTTATAAGTTATCATGAGACTTATGTGGACATTTTACCATTGAAGAACCCCCCTTTGACTTTGTCTTGTTACTGTTGCAACCCCCCTTGCTTGAGCCACGTCCTCCTTAATGTTATGTGGAATCGTGGATTGGTTCTTTGTTAGCTGCCTTGACCTTGGTTCTCCCCCCTTTGACTTGTTAACTATTCTAATTAATATTTTATGGATTAAAATATTAATTATTTAATTGTTTATTTTGTTAGGGTTTAATCTAACCCTAAAGTTAGGGTTAATTTAGCTAACCCTAACCTACCCACCAAACTATAACAGGAGACCTCTCCCCTCTTTTCATTCACTCATTATTCATTCCTCTTCCTTCAATTCTTTTGGTCTGAAATTGTTGCTGCGGCTTCTTCTTGTTTCAGTCTTGGTTAGGGTGCGGCCTCCTTGATCTCTTATTTTCTTGTTGTTTAGTGGTGTGACTTCTCTCCTTATTGCTGGTGTAGAGTGTGGCCACCTTGGATCTATCTTCCTCTTGAGTATAGTGGTGTGGCTTCTTCCTTGGGGCTGGTATAGTGCTGTGGCCCCCTCCTTTGAGTTGTTTAGTGGTGCGACTCTCTCCTTGATTGCTGGTATAGGGTGTGGCCCTCATTGAACCTTTATCTTGCTGAACCCTAAGGGTTTTCTTCAGGCTGCCACTTATCTCCTTGCTATTTGTTGCTACTGTTGCACCTGTTTTGTTGTTGCTAATGTCATCTGTGTGTTTCCTCTATCATGGTACCTAGCCCACAGTTTTTAGGGTTTGATGAGGCAACCCTAAAACTGCTACTTAAAGCTACCTGTTGTTGTAGCTGACTGATACTCTTGGACAGATTTTGTTAGGGTTGCTAGTGGCTTCTTTTCAGCCTCTAGTTTGGACAGTTATGTCTATGTTTCAGCCCTGTACTTTATGAGTGGTATGCTGGTTGGTTTTCTGTTATCTACCTAAAGTTCTTCTTGGAAAATCTGTTCACAAGATCATGATGAGATCTACCCCTGAGGGTCCGATCCATGACCATTATAGTTTTTTTTAGCATACAGAAAAGAGGACAACAGCAAGCACATCAGGTAAATCTATTCCTTGTTTTTGCTAAGGTAATGTTCAGATTTGTTCTTTGTTTTTGCCAAAGTAATGTTCAGATTTTATTGTATTATTTTTGTTATTGGTTTACATCAGAATTTGTGAATATATTGCTGATCCAAAACTACAGTGGTAAATAAAATTAAACGATATTGCTGTTTCTAGTTTACCCTTAATTTCTCACATGGAATCAGAGCTTGGGGCGTGAAAAGAGCTCAATTGCGGCAGACTTTTGAGCCTGTGTAGATCCACACCTAAGGGTTTGTTTTACAGATCAACAGTAAGCTTGTTTTATATCAGATTTTGTTTTCAGTATGACACCATCATTATTCATTTAAGGCACTAAAACTCGGCCTGTTCTAAGGCTAAGGCAGCCACAGGTACGATACAAATCTAAGGCTATTGAACAGCAGGTCTGAACTATTCTTGACAGTAGGTCCGAGATTCTTTCTGGGGTAATTTGAGTACAGGTCTGAGTCTTCACTGAGTGCAGATCCGAGGTCTGAATTGAGGGCAGAACCAAGCCAATATTGGAGCAGGTCCGAGTTGATTGTAGAAGCAGGTCCGAGCCCTATTTATGGGCATTACTAGCAGCAGATCCCAGCCCTATTGTGGGAAATCCTATTGCAGATCCCAGCCATTTTTTGAGGCAGAAGAATGGCAGTCCTAGTGGCAGCTATCCAGACCAGTTTGAGGGTGATATTCTGGACAGGTGTATAACAGAGGCATATCTACAGCAATAAGAAGGAGGCCTAATCATCCTAGAAGCTACCCCAGCCCTAACCGCAGCCACTACAGGCCAAAGAAAATTGTAGACTTATCCTAACTTCAAATCACAAAATCGCTCAAAATCTGAGGTAACTCAAGCACAGATCTAAGGCAAGATTCTTTGTGGTTAAGGGTGGATCTGAGGTGAAAAGGAGGCTGAATTTACGCCTGATCTATTGCAGAAAGGAAGTCGAGTTTCAAAGGATGTTGATGGTATGTCTGATGCAGGTTTGAATCCTGTTAGGCAAACTTTTGAGGCAGGTTGAGCATTGTCTTGAGGCCATGCTTTAAATGTGAATGATGAGTTCCAACATTTACTTTCCAAGTTTGAAGAAATGACGAAGGCCCCATCATCTCAATCTGTACCTGAACTTGCAATGATACCTATCTGTATGGAAGAAGAAGAGTCACCTCGAGCTGCTCCAGAAGAGGACCCTGTCATAGTGCAAAAACATGGACCTTAGCACATGACTGGGTGGAGAGGAACATTGCCCTCATGATTCCGATAGTAGAATAATAGGTACATAAAGAACGTTGTTGAGTCTACCAACTCTGTTACCTGAGAACATCATAGATGAATCTTCAGACTGAAAAGGAAACAAATTCTGTGGAAGAGAAAAATATGTCTAGCTTCCATCTCTTCAATAAACTCAGAATTTAGATTGAATAGAGTGAGACAGTATGAAGATTGCAGTGGTTGTTGTTATGTGCATGAAAAAGTGATTTGGAGGTGTGTTGATTGCCTTCTTGATTAAAGTTTCAGTCCTGAGAGTGGAATGTTATTTTCCTGTTATCGCGCAGTTTGTATTTTAGTTTACAAGGCTAAAGGATAGGGGTCAAACTGGCGTAACACTAACCTCCCCACCCAATGTCACCTCGATGGGGAGCTCTTTCTATTTAGGGAGGTTAGCCCAGGGGAGACGTCCCCGGTAACCTGGGATTTGAAGAGGCAAAGAGTAAAGGGTCAAAAGTTAAGGTTATCCCTCCTCGCAGGTTACCACCAGTATCAAATAATCCGGCTAATCAGCCAATAAAGAAGTGAATTCCCTGTTGAGAACACCTACCCGGAACAAGACAATAACAACACTATATGTATATTTGCAGGTTATAAATTCAAAGGGTTAGTACTTCTTAATTATCTGATTTCATTCAATAAGCAAAGTAACAGATAAGATGAGTTCAACGTTTTATTGATTATCCAATGAAATATCACTAATTCATCAATATCTATCACAGATGACCAAGCCAACAGTATTATCAATCAAAATTAGCTCAATAAAGGCCTGACGTCATCATTAATTGCTGAGTTAGAAGGGTTGTTGCGTCAAGTATGACGTCAGCCCTAGTTAGTGGCGTTAGGGTTAGTTAGGGTTTCAAATTTTGAAAGTTTGAAAGACGTTGAACACTTCAAGCTCAACGTTGGAAAGAATATCAGTGCCTTAGGGTTAATGGAGTCAAAGTAAGGGCAAAAGATCTTAGGAGGATTTAAATTTAAAGACTAGAAGGTTAGGTTCTATGGTACTGCAATGGCAGGGCCCTAGAATCAAAACCCTAAGGGAAGGAGGCTCATTCCGGTGTTGCTTAAGCAAGGCCTCATGCTCCTTCCTCTTTCTCTAAATGCTCTTGGCAAAATGGCTAGCTTCAAAGTACAGATCTAAGGGAGAAAAGTGTTGCAGGAGCAAGGCTTCTCAAACCCTAAAAGGTTAAAACCCTAGGTGTAGAGTTAACTAGGCCTAGGATGTCTCCCTCCTTCAACCTAGCTTTAATGCTAGCTTTCAGGATAAGGGAGGATAAGTGTAGCTTAGCGACTAGGCTATATCTTCCTTTATCAATGGCTAAATTATTTCTCAAGCATGGGGACATATATGTAATGACCTACTAGTGTGTAGCACTACCTAGGGTTTTGGGTCGACAATGTAATAGCAACATAATAGCAAATGTAAGAAATTAAGCCTACAACCATTCAATTAAGAAGTTTTGCATGAAAAATTCACTTTACATATCATGAAGAATGCATAATCAAACCCTAGTTGTAAACCTTCCATGAGAGAGAAACACCATAAAAATGCAAGGAAATCCTCGATGAGTTTTGCCTCACTTCCAACACCAAAATACCAAGACAAATGCTAAAGATAATCTCTCACAAGAGAGTGAGTTGTGTTATCTCCAAATTGAGGAAAAGCGTCCTCTATTTATACCAATCCATGACCTTTGAATTAAAATTTAGGTCATTAAAGGTCATGGATTGGTATAAATCCATGACCTTTAAATTACACTATTTTTACATTAATTGCTAGAAAAATGTCATAATATGAGCAAAAGAGGGGCGTCAAGCCCTTATGAGGGAGAAGTTGGCCCTTTCAGGGCAAAATCAACATCCGAGCCGAGGTTGGCCACTCCTGAGGCTCCTCCAAGGCCTGCAGCGTGCCAAATAGCTCCATCCTGCTTGCCACAGCTGTGGGGATAATGTCACCTTTCTGGCTGGTGGCGTCACATTCATCAAGGCAAACATTCCATGACAATAGGTGATTCCCCTAGGTCGGGAGCTCTGCCAAAGTGTGTCACAGTGGGCGTCTGCATCTTCTTGTGCAAGGCTCATCATAGCGTTGTCTCTTGTCTCGCCATCCAGCCAACCATCACGATGGGCTCTTGACCCCATGGAGGTCGAGCTAATCCCATATCCCCTTGTGTATTGGTCCAACATTTTGTCCAGTGGGGTATGGTCACGCACATCAAAAACAGCCCTCCATGGGCTCATCGGTCCTCGGGATCATAGCAATGTCAATCATATTCCATCATTAAATTTATCAATACATGCATAAAACCCTAGCATATCTTTTAAGAGCTCAAAGACATTGCATGACCTACTATACAAAGTCAAAGAAATGGACAGAAAAACCTATTGGGCCAATATCCATAAGAAAGGGAAAGAGTTTCCACTGAAGATCATTCAAGCCATGTATATATGAAGTGATATGGTCTAGGGGTGTCAGTTATAGTGAGAAGACCGAGGGGGTAAGTATTGTCAGGTAGGTGCCTGTAGGAGGTGAGTTGTACCCGTTGTGGATGCACTTTTTCCAAGCCCCTTTATTGCCTTTATTCTTTATTTGTGGCTTTTTCTCTTTTTTTCTTCCAAAGGTCGACCCGAGGAGGACCTTGCCTTGGTGGTATTGACTGATGTTACCAACTGGTATTTTGTGAAATGATATAAGGTTGGCTGGAAGTGATGAGACCCCCTTTCCCTTGGCCATGCAATAAAGGTTATTTACATTGGTGACCGGATAATGGCAATGTCATGCTTACTAGATACCTATGAACATAATGGAGTGCATTTCGTGATGAGACCTCCCATCCTCTTAGTTAAGGTCTTGTTTTGTTATTTTTCTTGGGTTCCTTTTGTTTCTTATCGAGAGCCTTTTTATTGCCTTCGGGGATCATAGTAACATCTCTAGAGTTTTATTTCCTATGGCTTTTATCTTTTACCGGTACTTTTACCCACAGGCCTTTAGCCTTCTTCCTGAGGACAAAGTCGCAACCTCAAAGGTCATCTAATGAATTGGGACTAGGGAATGGGATGGATGTATGGGAAATAAGGTATAAAAGTGATAGTATGGTGGGAAGCGGACGATGGCTCTTCAAATCCCCACGGTAGCTAACCAAAACCCATGTGGATACCGACTTTCTAGGGCTCCCCGTTAATCCCCAACAATGGTCAAGTGGGTTGATGTAATATCCAAGCGATCGTCGAAATGTAAAGAGACATTCATATATAAGAAAGTTATAATGATCAAACATGACACATACCATGATACGGACCAATTACCTCATGGAACAAAAGTCTTCATTTTCAAGTCCAAGCCCGATGGTGATGGATCTTCTTTAGCTGGCAGCCCGAGGACAAATGTGGCGAAGAAGGATGGGCCTTCGGGGCCATGCTTTCAGTCAATCTGCTCGGTACTCCATGTCTAGGACACATGGGCCTCGAGAGACATGATCTCCCTAGTTATCCCTAGAAAACTGAGGATAACATTTCCAATCTGTGAACCTCCAGAAAGCATTGATCAAGTGGAGTTGTCCCCTTCCATTGAAACACTTAATGGTCTCTTTTCCCAAATAAATCTTTTCAAAGAAGAGAATCAAGTTAAACTAGCATGGAACGAAATGAAGACCTTTACCTGAAGCAGGTCTCTTGCTATGGATGTGACCTTTCAGTTATTGGTCTCGTAGTGCTATGGATGTGACAAATAATCAAGCAGGTGGTTTTCTATTGCGGATTCCTTGCAGTCTTGTTCAAGATTCCTCTATCAAATTTGTTGACATTCCAAGGAGGCTTCTTGGTAAATTCCAAATTGAACTTACAAGGGTACAACTACCAGAGGAGTTAGATCCTCCCATTATATTGCATAGTCATAAATACCCATAAGCCACTAATGAAAAATACACTTTTTTCCTACTTGGGCTCTCTGGCAATGTCGCCCGTGAGAACTTGTTACTTGAGAAATTATTTGTTACAATGCAGATATCCCTTAGCTTCAAAAGGTCTAGAGTGATCGTTTTTGAAGAATGGCAAGTAACTCTGTTCAAAGAACTGAACTCCTATCAAAAGGGGTCAAAGCATAGACAACAACAAGTGTTACACCAGGCTCAAACAAGGACAATGGTATGGCCTCTTGAGGATATGAAGTTACTTGAACAACAGTTACATGTCAAACATCCGCATACACAGAAGATGGCTTTGGAAGCTATAGGTGGTAGCAGGCTGCAAAATCTGAGGTGTGTCTTCAGCCCAAAGCAAGTTCAAGGTAAGTCCAAGTATGTATCATTTGCATTTGATCACTGAATTTGAAATAAGTATGTGTCTACTAAAGACAACAAGAAGAGATGTGATTATCTTCTTGTCATATTTATGAACCGGTGTCTTAAAGGAGTACTGTCAGAGTCTCAATTGTATTTTGGTTATATGACCAAAGAAGCTGTGATCTCAGCATATACTTGTTTTAATTGATGTAAGCTAGGTCATTCTCCCTGGTTTGGAAACTTCGATGGGTATGTTGGACCATTATCTCCGGTAGGAGAGTCCAACAAGTTCTCTTTTGAGTCATTTTTTAGGTTTGAGTTGTTTTCATGGTTAAGGAGCCCAACAAGTTATCTTGGTAGTTAGGGTATTTCTCCCTTGTTTTGGGAACCCAACAGATATCCTTTTTGAGTCGGGAGTCCTGAAATTGTAATTGATCCATTTTCCTTGGTACGGGAGCTTAATAAGGTTATACATGTCATCCGTTTCAATAAGGTTATACATGTCATCAGCGGTATGTGCCATGCAGTTTCCTTAAGAGAAGACTTGGTTAGTGGACAGTAAGGTCACCCGACAGGAAGCATAACCTGGTAAAATTCTAACTCAGTTTTTCATATTAAACTTAGTACCGACACCAAGTACATCTTAAAGAGATACAACACCAGATCAAAGTCAAAGGATCTTACCAGAAGCTCAAAGGAGCGGTTGCTCATCACGAGAGGCCCGGTTATATTAGCAGACTCTGAGGGAGTAGGTGTAGCAGTCCCAATATGTGAGTTGGGCCATGAGATGCAGCAGGAGCATGCATGACATCAACTCCGGTGTATGTAGAGGCACTCCCAAAAAAGGGAGGCGGTACTACTTCCAAAGGGAGAAATTATTGAGCCACTTCGAGGAGATAGTGGGGCGCCACCTTGTATAGAGCAGAGATAACTAGATTCGTTGATGTATTTAGCCGAACCACCGAGGCGGATATATGTTTTAATGCGTGAATACATTGAGTGATTATATATGGTTGAGTGAGGCGTGTTCACTTGGATTCGCGGAAAAACATCGTTGGAATTACTGGGGTCTGATGGACTATGGACTCGCGTCTGGCCAGTCGAATCGTGAAGGTTGTAGATTCAAATTAGATTCGATGGCGTTGCGGACGAAGAGTACATCGGATGTTGTTTTGATTTAAGGTTCAACTAGCGATCTCACAGTCGATGAAACAAGGCTCCATGACCCAAAGCAGCATGAAATGAGAATATATTGTTGCAAGCATTGTTAGTGGAGAAGCAATATGGCTTAGAAAGCTACTCTCAGTTGTTAAGTGCTAATTTTGGAACCCGCAGGTAATTCATTGTGATAACTTGAGTTGTGTGAAGCTCTCAGGAATCTGTGTTTCATGACAGGTCGAAGCAGATTGAGATGAGATATCACTATGTTGAGACATGTGGTGCACAAGAACATTCGATTAGGTATGTTCCAACCCCTTGAACAAACTACGAGATATTTTAACTAAGCCCTTGACGTTGACAAAGTTTGTGTACTTTCAAGACAAGCTCGGTGTTGCTAAGAATGCCTCTCTTGCTAAGAGGAAGTGTTAAAATTAATCTCACATTTCTGAGAGCCATTCTCGGGAGGATGGCAAAGGAACCCTAGCTAAGATCTAAGGCCCCGGTACACTGCTTGGTTCTTGGTCTAGGACCAATGATTAGAGTCATGGCAAAAGACCCTAGTAGGGGCCCCCAGTATATTGTTGGGTTCTTGGTCAAGGACCAAAATTTGTTTGATATAAGTCCCTAGATGTGTGCTAGGGCCCACGAATGTGTTCTAGGGAGTCCTTGTTGGTGCTTGAATTGATCCTTGGTTGTGTACCTTGGTGGATAAAGTCCCTAGATGTGTTCTAGAGAATCCTTGCTTAGTGCTTGGATTGATCCTTGGTTGTGTACCTTGTGGTGGATAGAAGTCCCTTAGATGTGTTCTAGGGCCCCGGATGTGTGTTCGAGGGGAATCCTTGCTTGGTGCTTGGATTGATCCTTGATTGTGTACCATGGTGGTTAAGACCCTAGTTGTGATCTAGGGCCCCAAGTAATGTTATGGGTTATCACAGTGGGACGGGTTCTTGGTTAAATACAAAATGAGATGATGTGTGATCTTCTTCTCTCAGGGATGTTCCATGAGACACAGGAGCAGTTAAAAAGGACATGATCACATCATTGACCTTCCTCTTATGTTGGGATGATAAAAAGCTTATAAGTTATCTTGAGACTTATGTGGACATTTTGCCATTGAAGAAGAACCCCTTTGACTTTGTCTTGTTACTATTACTTCCCCTTGTTTGAGCCACGTCCTCCTTAATGTTACGTGGTTTGGTTCTTTACCTGCTAGCCTTGTGACCTTGGTTCTCCCCTCTCTTTGACTTGTTGCCTATTCTAATTAATATTTTATGAATTAAAATATTAATTATTTAATTATTTATTTTGTTAGGGTTTAATCTAAGCCTAAAGTTAGGGTTAATTTAGCTAACCCTAATCTACCTACTAAACCATAAAAGGAGACCTTTCCCCTCTTTTCATTCACTCATTATTCATTCCTCTTCCTTCAATTCTTTTGGTCTGAAATTGTTGTTGCGGCTTCTTGTTTCAGTCTTGGTTAGGGTGCGGCCTCCTTGATCTCTTATTTTCTTGTTGTTTAGTGGTGTGACTTCTCTCCTTATTGTTGGTGTAGGGTGTGGCCATCTTCCTCTTGAGTATAGTGGTGCGGCTTCTTCCTTGGGGCTGGTATAGTGCTGCGGCCCCCTCCTTTGAGTTGGTAAAGTGTTGCAGCCCCCTCCTTTGAGTTGTTTAGTGGTGCGGCTCCCTCCTTGATTGTTGGTATAGGGTGCGGCCCTCCTTGAAATTTTCTCTTGCTGAACCCTAAGGGTTTTCTTCAGGCTGCCACTTATCTCCTTGTTGTTTGCTGCTACTGTTGCACCTGTTTTGTTGTTACTAATGTCATCTGTGTGTTGCCTCTATCATGGTACCTTGCCCACAGTTTTTAGGGTTTGTTGAGGCAGCCCTAAAACTGCTACCTAAGGCTACCTATTGTTGTAGCTGACTTATACTCTTGGACAGATTTTTGTTAGGGCTGCTTAGTGGCTTCTTTTCAGCCTCTAGTTTGGACAGTTATGTCTTTGTTTCAGCCATGTACTTTATGAGTGGTATGCTGGTTTGTTTTTTGTTATCTACCTAAAGTTCTTCTTGGAAAATCTATTCACAAGATCATGATGATATCTACCCTTAAGGGTTTGATCCATGACCATTATATCTTTTTATGAGCATCTGAGAAAAGGGGACAACAGTAAGCACATCGAGGTAAATTTGTTCCTTGTTTTTGCTAAGGTAATGTTCAGATTTGTTCTTTGTTTTTGCTAAAGTAATGTTGAGGATAAATTGTATTATTTTTGTTGGTTTACATCAGAATTTGTGAATATATTGTTGGTCCAAAACTACAGTAGTAAAATAAAATTCAACGATATTTTTGCTTCTAGTTTACCCTTAATTTCTAACAGCCTAGAATGCAATAAGAAGTAGCTCGGTTTATTAAAGGTTGCATACTTTATTGTACCAACAAACCTAGTAATAGAAAGTAAGGTTTATACCATCCCTTAACATGCCCACAATTAGATCATGGAAGAGCATCTCCATGGATTTAAGCTAGTGATATGGTAAGAACAAAGAAGGGACATGACTATCCGTTTGTGGTAATTAGCCAGGTTTAGCAAGATGTACATTCTCATGCCTTGTAAAAACCATCAGGGGCAAGATGTAGCAAACATGTCTTTAAAAAGGTCTAGGTGCACTTTGGGATAACAAGAAGCATCATTTGAGATAGAGATAAAAGATTTTACCTTTTTGGACTACACTTGGGGAGAAGATGGACACCAAGCGAAGATCCACAATATTTCATCCACAAACAGATGGGTAGCGAGTGAGCGGGGACATTGGTTCATATTTTTATGGGTTATAATCAGAAGCATCCAAGGACCTAAGGCAAAAATTTGATTTATATATTTCACACTCTTATAACAAAGTAGTTCACACTTCTACTAGTAAGTCCCCTTTTGAAACTTGTTTTGGGTATTTTGCACCTTTTGCCCTTATATGTTGTAAGACACCATAGAAGAAGCATTGAAGGTTGAAAAAATCATTGATAAGATCAAACAAATTCATTTTCAAATATAGGAGACGTTGAATAAGTCACGAGAAAATTACAATGTTGGACATGATCAATACAAAATTGAGAAAACATTCAGCAGAACAAGGTTTGGTTGTGTCATTCTAAACAAAGAAGGCTCTGAGGGGTCACAGTATTGAGAATATCAAGTCTCTATGTTATGGTCCTCTTGAAGTGTTGGAGAGGGTGGGTGATAATGCCTACGGTCCGGTCTAACCCCATGTCACGTGCATTTACTCAGTGTGAGTGAGCGTGGAAAATTTAACCAACTCTATAGACACCCATGTTGGACTAGGAAACCGATGAGCAAGTCTTACCTACCATAGAAACTTAGAACCAAAAGCTTTCAATTTATAGTTAGCAAAGATCTGAGTTTACATGAAAGAAGTCAGAACAATAAGCAGGGGCAACATGAAATCACAAGTTGGGTTGAAAGGATAACTTCTAGGCAAATCCAAGTGGTACTCCGAGGAGAATGTAGAGGAAAAATTTGCTCACCTCCTTCAGTAAAAGCTTTTGGGGATCAAAAACCTCCCTAAATGGAGAGGTATGATCAAGAAAAAATGGATCATGATGTAATTTGTTATCTATTTTGGTACTTCTTGGGTGGAAAATTTGGAGTTAATGTTTTGTAGGGCCCACTTTAGGTGCCAGTCCCTCTTTGGTGATCTAGAAACTTTCAAAGCCCATTGGAGGCCTTGAACAGTTGTTTTTGGTGTCAAAAATTTTAACCTCTTGTCATTGTTCTACACATTGAGAGCTTTCCAATGGCACAAAAATAGCCTCAAACAGAGTTCATATGAGAAAGTTATACCACCTGAGAGTTGACCTATCCTATTGACCACCAGCGATGCTCAGTGGGAAATGTCACATCAGCATATGTCTAAGCATGTGGAGCTAGTCGGCGTGTTGACTTTCAAGAAAATCTAAGTCTAAAACTCTAAGTAATGGGAGTTGAGGCATGCAAAAACCCGAAACCTAACCCTAGAAACAACTATCATGACATGTTAAATATTTGGTCACTAGGATAGGAACAAGTTCCATTCTTATTGTATTATGTATCGTTCCATAGTTGAGCAAAGCATCTAGTAGTGGGATATTGAAGGAGAACAGAGGAAGTAGAAGATCCATGGTGAGTGCCCTTTCTTCGTATTTGCATTTCTAATTGAGAAGAAAGAGCAAAGTATTATATCTCACCTTTTAAGTTGGAGTTTTCTACCATTATTGGGTTTTCCCGAGGTACATCTTGTGTTTATTGTGTGGATGGTGTGTTATTTGCTTGCTTCTATCATTTTAATTTTAGGTTTATTTCATTATTTTGTGCACTAAGCTAGTAATATTAAATATAGAATCTAAATAAAAGCTCTTGCATAATAAGAGATTTTCAAAATATTGTGAGATCTATTGTGATGAATTGTTCCGATTAATTATCCGCGGCAATTTACAAATTAGAAACATAGAGAGACAACAAGATCCATGGGAGCTCAAACTAGGTTGGAACACTAGATGTTTCAGTCAAGACTCAAGAGTTGGTCTATAATGGTTTGTCAGGTCAGTAAAAGCGGGGTGCTAATATTGCCCCCACCAAGGTTCAAGTCTCTCAATAAAACTTATTGTTTGTCTCATGCTGGAAGTGGATGCACTAGCACACACCACAGTAGTTGGAACCAAGTGCAACTTCTGGGCATCTTTGGCAGAATAGATACTCCCCTCACCGAATCTTAGCCAAAGGATTCCAAATTGAATGGTGTTAGTTGCACTTTCTCCCAGGCGGGTGTAAAAAGCATGCTAGCACATCATGATAAGAGGAAGCCAATTCAAAAAAGCGGAATTTGGAAGTTGCCATGTCGACTCTGGCTGCTTCGTACATGAAATAAAAAATTGTAGTATATTTATATTGTTCACTCTTGTTTCATCCCCAGACATTCATGTTAACAAAGAAGTGAAACTGCATATGTAAAACCATTGTTACATCAATCTATCAAAAAAGTATGGCAATGCATCGCACACTCAAAAGGAATTTACAAAGAATAACCATCTTTATCATCAAAATCAACCACAATACAGAAATATTGGGGAACAATCCACACAATGCTCAGCTCATGCCAACACCAATGACTTTGTAACAATAGTTAATTATACATTTATTATCTTAGGAATTAGTTGGTAGTTATACCTATCAACTAACCATTTCATGAATGAACTAATATAGCATGCCCTATAACTAATAGTATAGTAATACCAATGGTAATGAATGGTCAATATCATTTTATGAAGAAGGGATATGATATGTTAAAAATATATAAATATTCCCAATCCTATTGTACTTCACAAAGATTAATTTGGCTTCTGACTTCCATAAAGTTCACATGGAACCTAGTCATGTGAGGAAGGCAACCTTTAAAACTAAATGTGAACCTTAAGTGGCTAGTCATGCCCTTTCAGCCCAATAATTCCCCAACCACCTGGATATGATTTATCCATGACATCTTCAGGCCCATCTTGGAAAACTTGTCATTAAGTATTTACATGATATCTTGGTCTTCAGTGCAACCTAAGGAGATCAAATGAAACATGTTAAAGAATCCCAGATGTTCTTCATGAGCATCATCTCAAGGAAAACTTGAAGAAATGATTTTTTGGTCAAGAGTCCAATTGGTATCTTGATTTAATGATTGACTGTAATGTCCCCGTTATTCGGAAGCATAAGGAGTGGTTCAGCTAGCCTAAATTAGTTCACGCTAGCTAAGTTGGAAAAGTTACCTAGGGAACTCATCTTTTACCTAGGAAATGACTTTATAAAGTGAAAAGGAAAAAGGGGAACATGGGTCTTAGACAAAATAAAGTCACTTAAAAATTATTAAGTGTGCAAGCATGAAGTGACTTTAAAAGAAAATTAAAAGTAAAGTGAGTGGGAAATAACCCAATGAAGAAATAAAAGAGGGGAAAAGAGGCGCCCCTCATTCTTGCATTCCCTCACTTGGAAATTAGATTTTGAGAGCTCTTGAGGAAAGAATCTAAGGGTTTTGGAAACCCTTGTGCATTTGTTGATTTCGGTGTTGAAACTATACACCCTAATAGATTTGAGGGAGGAATCACTTGATTTCTTCAGTGTGCTTTAGTGTGGATAGATATATCTTCTTAGCAGTGAAGTTTCTTTGTCTTTGATTGAATCTTTTATATTGGAAGTTGGGTTTCTTATAATAAAGAATCTAGTGATATTTCGGGTCAAATCATTATAAGAAGTTGAGCTGGAAGGAAAGGAGGGAGAGTTGACATCATAGGACGAATTCCCTAAGTGTTGAGGCCGTGGATCTCATGTGGGGGTCGAGTTTCTTCTCTCTAGAAACATCTGTATTTGTTAGGCGTGTTAGCCATCCCTTATGCACACTGCAAGCGTGAGCTAAGTGCAGCTCACTTAGAGTGTCCTTGGAAGCACAATATCTAAGCTCCACACTTACGCTGTCACCTTGGCGGGAACTTCTTCACGTCTAGGCTTACTCTAGGGAAGCCAAGGGGTTGTCCCTAAGTTACTAAATTGATTTTATTTACAATGTTCTAGGAGGTTAGTTTAATTGATTATAGGCCAAAGGGAAACTAGCCTATATGACAGCGGCTGATAAAAGTGCAAACCTACTTCTAAATGTTAGGCGGCCCTTTCCCTAGGTCAACTAAATGACTAGTGCCTAAAAATGGGCAATGGGGTCCACTAGGTTTGAGGGTGGTTCGTTACGATTATACTTTACAATTTGATCAAACTACCCAAAACCCCACAATAAAGAATTACTTATAAGATTAGAACTATACAATTTTACAACAAATATGATATACTGGGTACAAGATATACAAAGAGATATACAAATCACACCCTAGGGCCAAGCATACTCCAAGTGGCAATCCTCCACTTGGACTGCCTTCCTTGGCTACTAACCATGAAAAGCACTCAATGATTAGATAAGTGATGCCTCCCAAGTGGGATACTCAATCACTTACCAATCACACCACAACAATGATTTATCAGCAGATATTCAAATGACAACCCGGATAATCACATCACCATGAAAGCATGAACAAGTAGTTGCATAAACAAGATATATATCAAATGAGATTATCACAAGTGTATGTTCCCTATCAACACATCTACTTCCCCGAGCATGCACAAATTGTGATCTATGCAACTAATGTTCTTATTAAAATTTTAGATCCCACCCCTAACTATGTGTGTGTCTCAACTCCCTTATTACTGCCAAATAGCGGGTGCTCAGGATACTGGGCTTTTACCTCCATCCTAGCTTCTAAGGTCAGCCCGCCACTTCACCACGGCTAGAGGTAGTCAGGAGGGAGGATCTCCCCAAAATCATGGGACGGTCCCCATACGTCCCCAAGAGGCCAGCCCCTCTGCTTGGATTTTAGATGGCAAAAAACAGTTGTTTAAGACTTCTAAAATGTTTCTAAATGTTGTTAGGATCCTCGGGTGGATCTTTAGAGATTGTGTTAAGGTTTATTTTATAAGTTTAGACACCTTTATTTTATCTTTTTATCCAGTGTATTGAGTGAAAAGTGTGTCTAGAGCAGTGCTGTAAATGAAACACTACACCACCATGAACATGTAAAGATCAAGCAATAATGGGAGTAAAAGTTTAAACCATCAAAATACCATCACATGTGAGATAGTTTTAAAGATATAACCATGGAATTGTAAACCATAGAGCATGTAATGATAGAATGAAAAGATAGCTTGAAGCACTTAAGTGATTTAACCATGAACCATGTGAATTAGATGATGTCAATTGTGCTTGCAATGAGATAGCTTAAAAGAACAAGTTAAGGCATGAACAAATGTTTTAAACCATCAACATTATAACCATGAAGATCCACCATAAGTGTGTTAAATGATGAACAGTTAATCTTAAAACTTATGAGATTAAACCATCAACACATTAAGCATGAATGTTTTAAAGCATTAAACCATGACCATTAAACCCACAAGCATAAAAGATTAAACAATTTAAATGTGATGGTATTGAGCTTGGCTGGGGGTGGGCATCATCCAAGTGTGTGATAGGTGTGAGCAATTGCAACCAAGAGCATATAAATAAGCTTATCCACAGATTGCAATATGAAATGAACTATTTAGCCAAGTGAAAACGTTAGCAATAGGTGTGTGAGAGATATGTCTAAGAGAGCCCCAATATGTTGAACAATTAAAGCCTTAGAACCACAAACATATGAACCAAATAAACCACAGGTTGCAACTTATAATGGGTTGAATTACGAGAGTTAGAGCGTGAGCCTAAAGGTGTGTGAGGACCGTGCTTATGTTGACAATAAGACAATGGACAATTTTAGAACATTTAAGATCATGAACAACAACCTTTCAATCCAAATATCCAATGCACTTAAGATCTAAGTATTCAAACTATGCAAAGAGCAGTTTAAGTGTATTAGGAGTGTGTGTTAATGAGAGCAGAGATATCAAATGATTTAAAGCATTAAGACTGTAAACATAAGCTCATCAAATTTCAAATCATAAACACTTAAGGCAGAATTATTAAACTATTCCAACAGTAACCCAAGTATATGTGAATGTGTATTTGTGACAGCAGAAATGTGATGGGCAGTCCAAGTATTATGAGCACAAACAAAAACTTACTAAACCAAGTCCTAATGCATCAAATTACTTAACAGCAGCTTTGGTATATGTATGCAATGAAAGTTTTAAAGGTATGACAACTTAGGACATTTAGGAGGTTAGAACTTTAGCACAAATATAAAGCTCATTAAACATAAACAGATTACCTTGTATGCATGCAAAAGGTATAAGCAACTTGAACCATTAGCATAGGTATTAGATCTTACTAACCAAACTGTGTTGTGTGTGTGCAACAGTGAGATAGCAAGCAGGACTGTGAAGGATGTGTGCCAACAGGCTGAGATCAAAGGCTCACTCACACCAACAAAGCCGTGACCAAAAGGCACAAGGTTAGGCAGAGAGCTAATGAAGCAGGCCGAGAGCAATAGGGCTAGAATAGGCCTCCAAAATAGACCTTTAATCACACAACTTCTATGCTAAGTGAAGGGTCTAGAACTTCGGAGAAATTATGAACCTAGCATGTAAAGAAACTGAGAACTCAACCATCATATGCAAATCTAGAAATGGTTAGATAACCTCAAGAAATATTAGTTCTAAAACATACAAACCAATGAAGCTATCTAGCTATAAGCAATGAGGCACATGTGAGCATGTAAATAGATCTGATAATGAAATGACTTGTAAATGGAAAACTACCTATGATATCAGCAAGGCATTAGATCTATTTATATTAAGAATGATGAAAGAATAAAAAATTGATTAAATCTAGGTTAAGCTACTTCTAGATATCTAAAATTTAGTTAGGAAACTTCAGAAACTTGTAGAAAAGCAAAGGGATGGGAGAGATGTTACCCAAGCTTGAGGAAGGTAAGCTTGGAAGCCTCCCAGTTTTGTGCAACCAATACCTTCAAGATTTGACGTTGTCCCACCAAAACTAGCAAGCTGAAGCCTGCAAAGATGTGCTGCAAAACACCTAGAAAGGTTATGGAAAATTGAAAAATTTCTATGCATGCATAGGAATTTTCCAGCCAACAAATGGAGTATAAATTGATATATATGACCTATCTAAAGCTAAAACAAAGAAATTTGAAGCGTTATTGGAATGGTACTGCAGAAAAGGTTATGATAAAGAGAAAGAAAGAAGATTGGAGTTTGGCCAAGAAGCCTCAAGGGGGGACTCCTTCTTGAACCTTGTCCCAAGTGAAGCCAGAAATGACTGCAAAAGCTTAGTACACACAAGTATATAGATAGATTGATAGAACAACACTAGGAAGAGATCACCACAAACCTAGGTCATTCTTTATGAATCATAAACTAGTGATGGATAACATTCAACTAATTTACCTAAGTAAAACCCTAGGGTCAATGCCATAAACAAATTTGCAAAAAGTAGAGCAATATCACTTCATGTGGTGGAGCATAGAAGATAATTGAAAATGCACCATGTAGTCCTCAAAACTTTCTTATTATCAAATAATAGAGCAAATTAAAGTGGATGGGAATGTAGAAACGAAAGAGAGAGTGGAATGAAATTTCAGCATAATAGAGTTAGCAAAGATTGGTGAAGAAATGGGGAGGCTAGGGTTCCTTTTATGCCTCTAGAGGCAAGGAGGTGACTTGGATCAATGCCAAGTGTTGGTTAGCTAGCTAGAAGCACAAATCTCTAAGAGAGGTTGCCCTAGCTAGGGTTTGGACTTTGGAATGAAGCAAAAAAAACGAATTGCTTAGGTGGATGGTGTAGATGGGCCCCAACTAACACACCTAGAGGCATAGTCAACTTAGGACCCAACTTCCCAAAATAGAAGTTGGTTGAGGGCTTGGGTGAGTTTGGTCCACTCATAAGAGGAGAGTAGCTAAGGAGAGAGAGAGAAAGATAGTGACTACTTAGGTTTAGGAAAGGTGCAGGGAGTGGAAGAGCCACCTAGGAAGCCTTGGGTGAATAAAAGATAACCCAAGTTCTATTTTAGAACGTTGGGAGTTGGAGTTTAACCTCAACGAGAGTGCAACCACCAATGGGGACGCACCAACAAGGGGACGTGAGGGTTCTAGAAAGAGTAGAGCTGAGTTAGAGGGGGGGTTAGGCTAGGTAAAGAGTTAGGGTTTTAGCTTTTAGGGTTTGGTAGCAGCATGGGAAGCTCTACACATGTGTGAGAGCCTTGTTTAGCGTTTCAAGGATTAAAATTAAAAAGGTAAGTGGGTCGAATTCCCCTTAGGGCAAGGTTTAATTAAGTGAAAAAAGTGGATAAAAAGGTTAAATTAAGTTAGGAAAAGGTTAGGAAAGGGTTGGGTAGGAGTTGGGAGGGACTCTTTTTTGCCACTTTCCACCTTGCATCCACTCATTATACTCAAAATTACAAAGGTTTGTGATTTTTTAATAAAATCACTCCGACAATTAAAATTGTTGTTATTTGCCCTAGCGACTCTAAGTGGACTTTGACACGGCAAAAATAGTCAGGCCCGAAATTTGAAACAGCCCGATGGGTGTAGAGTGCTATTCCATTCATTTTGACCACAAATACCCCTATCTTTTTCCCAAAGACGAAGTTTTTTTTACAACATTTAGCTCAAAAATAATTAATTAGTGAAATTTTAAAATGATTTATTAATTAAAAAACAACAGATTTCGTGATTCATGAGCTTGGACAACTGCACATGGTCATTTTACAATATCTATAAGGTTACTCGATTGAAGCGAGATCATGGGCGCCTTCACCCACACTTTGGAAGCGACACAGGAGGAAAAACTTCGATGAAATTAGCGACTAGTTAGGCCCACATTAATTTCACGAGATGGAAAAAACCCTCAGAAAAGGGAACTCACAGTGTCTATATCAGGTACTATTCTTTACTTGATATTGTCTGTAGACTTTATTACATTATTAACCCTTGCGTGGGTCGCAGGAGATCCGTTTACAAAATTCGATCTTTGGTGTTTAAAACACCCAGTAGAACCATGTTGTCTTGAGCATAGATAATCTTCATGAAATGAATTGACCTAAATGCTAAACCCCGGCCAGTCCAGCGAGCATGATCTTGAGTATACAAACAGTATATTCCCTTATGGACCGAGTGTATTGTTGCTGGGAAAAACGAGTTTGTTGTGAGAGTGACAAAGATCCTTCATTGGTGATGGATTCATGCCAGTAGAGGTGCCTCAACTGGAATACATTGTTGATGCCTTGTGAGCCAAGACACTAATAACTGTCACCCGTTATTATCTGTTGTGTTATGAGGTTCATTTGGAGTCGACTTATGATTTTTTGTGATTGATATTGGTGGGGAGACTGAGTTAAGTGCTGAGCTGAGTTATTGCTATAATCTGGACTTGTCTACTATGGGAGAAATCGGCTTGCTTGTGTGGACAGAGATCCCGTTTACAAAAATTTAAGTGCTGGTGTTTAAAAACACCCAGTAGAACCATGTTGTCTTCGACATAGATAATCTTCATGAAATGAGTTGACCTCTGTGCTAAACCAGCGGTCAACAGGGCGCATTCCTGAGTATACAAACAGTATATTCCCTTATGGACCGAGTGTATTGTTGCTGGGAAAAACGAGTTTTCTGTGAGAGTGACAAAGATCCTTCATTGGTGACGGATTCATGCCAGCAGAGGCGCCTCAACTGGAATACATTGTTGATGCCTTGTGAGCCAAGACACTAATAACTGTCACCCGTTATTATCTGTTGTGTTATGAGGTTCATTTGGAGTCGACTTCTGATTTTCTGTGACTAATATTGGTGGGGAGACTGAGTTAAGTGCTAAGCTGAGATATTGCTATAATCTGGACTTGTCACTGTGGGAGAAATCGACTTGCTTGTGTGGACATTGTTGTTGTTATGACACAGTGATTGGCTGCTGAAATTGTCCTATTTCCCAGCTATATGATTGTTGTGTTTTCTTTTCACTCAGAGACAGTGCTCTTCTTTGTATCTGGTCTGCAGCAAAGATATTCCAGGTTCTTTTTTATTGTTGTGTATTAGTCATAAGCATTACCATTTGTATTGCAGCCATCTAGAATAAATAAAGATAGCAAGTATTGCTTCTGTGTGTCATTTCATTGGTATACCATAAAGTGAGCAGCAAATCTTTCTAGTGTTTTTGCACTTACTGTAGCCTATTTCCGTATTGATTATTATGGAAAGTTGTCTATGAACTATTAGAAGGTATTTTAATTGCAAGAAGATACTGTTCGACAACACAGGTATTCCAATAGAGGACGAACACCTTCAGTAACCACTCACATAACCAGATCAAAGATCAACACACCGATGTTTTCACGTGGTAAAACCCCTACGGGGAAACATCCACGGCTCCAGCCAACGCGG
>SNQJ01S0130694.1:0-25903 GCA_010110895.2 Picea sitchensis
TGTTTTGCTTAAGAATCTATATGCATTGCTTTACTTCACAGGTTTAAAACTTACAGCTCCTTCGTGTAATATGCTTCAAGGATGAAGCTTAATTTTAGGAGGGATGACTTGTAATATACCTTGTGTATATTACAATGCCATTAATTATTAATTAAATCATTAATGTAATAATTATTAATTTTAATGTAAAGTCACGTCTTTTTAGACAAAAAGACATGACTCTACTCATGTACATGTATTTATACATGTTGTTGTAGATTTGAACAAGCAATGAATAATAAATTTATAAATATTAAATATATATATTTTATATATATCTGGTTTACAACTTCCATAATGGGAAAATGTACCCTTTCCATAAAAGTCAATAATGGAAGTATTATGTATATACATGATACTTTTTTTGTTCCAAGTTTAAATCATAATTTGATTAGCATAGGGAAACTAAATTCTAAAAACTACAAGACTGTTTTTGAAGGAAAATTTTGTAAGATTTTTAACAACAATGATCTTGTCGCCGAATTTCCTATGACAGATAATAGGATTCTTTTGTTAAGTATGGAATCAAGTGTAGCTTGCTTGAAATCCTTGGTTGATGAGTATTGGTTATGGCACAAGAGGTTTGAGCACCTTAATTTTGGATCTCTTTCCTTCATGCAAAATAAGAACTCGGTAAGAGGTTTTCCTTCATTCATAGAGCTAGATAATAAGATATGTGAAGGTTGTGCAATAGGGAAGAAACATAGAGACAACTTTCTCCATCATCATTTTAGAGCAAGAGAACCTTTGGCCTTAGTACATGCAGATATTTTTGGCTCCATGCAAACTTTATCTCTTTGAAAGAATATGTATTTTCTTCTCTTTGTAGATGATTTTTCAAGGATGTCTTGGGTCTATATCTTAAGTGAGAAGTCTCAAGCTTTTAGTTGCTTTCAAAATTTAAAGCACTTGTTGAGAAGGAGTCATGATACTATTTGAAAGTAATGAGAACTGATCGAGGTGGAGAATTCACCTCTAATGAATTCAAAGAAGTTTGCAACTTACATGGAATCAAGGAGTTAACTACTACATATACTCAACAAAATTGAGTAACGAAGAGGAAAAATAGAACATTTGTAGAGATGGCCAGATGTATGTTAAAATAAATGTGTTTGTCAAACATGCATTGGGAAGATGAAATCCATACAACTACATATATCCTCAACATAAGTCCTACAAACATGGTAAAAAATTCTACTCCTTATGAATCTTGGTTTTGTAAAAGACCAACTATTTCTCATCTAAAAATTTTTGGGTCTGCATGCTTTGTTCACATTCCTGCACAACAAAGACATAAATTAGATGGAAAATCAATGAAATGTGTTTTCATTGGATATTCAGAAGAAAGAAAGGCTTATAGGTGTTATGATCCACCTACTAATAATATTTATGTTAGTAGATATGTGATATTTGATGAAGGGGGAGTTTATCTCAAGAATGAAGGAGAAGATAAAGCGATTACTCCACATATTGAAAATTTAATTTTTGATAAAAATGATCAATATTTAAAACCCTCTACTATAATAAATGTAGACTCACCTTCAAGGTGTTCTCCATCAAAGACATCTTAATCTTCTCCAATAACAAGATCTTAAGTTGATACAAAAACAACACCTCCATCTAGTCCTCCTAGAAAAACAAGAAATTTGAAGGAGATATATGAGACATCTAGGTATGTTGGTGATAATTTTACTCTTTTTTCTTTTGCCCATGTTGAACCTTTTAATTTTAAAGAAACTTGCATTGATGAGCCATGGGTGCAAGCCATGGAGGATGAGATGTCACATATTGAAAAAAATGATACATGGGAGTTAGTTGATCTTCCTCATGGAAAATCCACTATTGAATTAAAGCGGATTTAAAAGCTAAAATTTAATATAGATGGAATTATTTCAAAGTATAACACACATTTAGTTGCAAAAGGATATGTGTAGCATGAAGGTATAGACTATGAGGAAACATTTGCTCCTGTAGCAAGACTTGAAACTATAAGAACTTTTCTTTCCATTGCATCTCAGTTAAAGTTAACATTTTATCAGATGGATGTTAAATCTGTTTTCTTAAATGGATATTTGAAGGAAGAGGTTTATGTTGAACAACCTCAATGTTTCATTTTTAAAGGTAAAGAATATAAGGTTTATAGACTTAAAAAGAATATTTATGGTCTTAAACAAGCCCTTAGAGCTTGGTACTCTAGAATTGACAACTATCTTCATGATCATGGATTTGATATTTATGTTCTTTTGAGAGTACCTTGTACAAAAATGTTGTGGGATCATATTTCATCATTGTTTTCTTATATGTAGATGACTTAATTTTTACGAGCACCTCACCCTCACTTGTGAAGGAGTTCAAAGAGGCAATGCAATATGAATTTGAGATGTTCGATTTAGGAGAAATGCAATATTTTTTGGGTATGCAAATCAAACAAACAATTGCAGGTATATCCATTGGTCAATCCAAATATGTTGAAGACTTTTTGAAGAGGTTTAACATGAAAGGTTGTAAACCTGTGAGCACTCCCTTAGTTGCTGGGAGTAAATTGATGAAGACATATGAAACTCCACTTTGTAATGCCACTCTTTATAGATCTCTAATTAACAGTCTTATGTCTCTGATAGCCACTAGACCAAACATCATGTTTGTTGTGAGTCTAGTTGTTAGGTTCATGCATCAACCTCATGAGTCTCATTGGCGAGCAACCAAAATAATCCTCAGATATGTAAGTGGTACAATTTTTTTTGGATTGTTTTATAATTGTACAAATGATTCCAATGTTGTAACATACACAAATGAAGATTGTGCATGTTGCTTGGATGATCGAAAGAGCACTTTTGGATATGATTTTCTCTTTGGAGGAAATATTATTTCTTGGAGCAATAAAAGGCAACCCACTGTTGCTCTATCTGCAACTAAAGCAGAGTGTATTGTAGCACCATCAACAAGTACACAAATTGTCTAGTTGGAAATACTATTTGAAGACTTGAGAATGAAAATAAATAAGTCAATTAGAGTCTATTGTGACAATCAAAGCACAATCTCCATGAAAAAGAATCTTGTATTCCACAACAAGAGAAAATAGATTGATATTAAACATCATTTCATTCGAGATCTTGTACAACAACAATTCATCTCTTTCGAATTTTGTCGATTTAAATATCAACTCGCAGACATTTTTACTAAGGCTCTTCCAAAGGATAAATTAGAAAATATTAGACTACTCTTGGGCATAGATGATTTAGGGGCTAAATTTCGCAAATGGGCTAATTTTCCATGGTTTTCCCAAAAAATGATTTGCTAATTTTAGTTTTTCTAAAATCGATTCACCCTAATTCCATAGAATAAAATTATTTTATCTTAAAAATAACCAATATTTGATAGAAACTATATTAAATCCTTAGAAATTTGAATATTTTTACAAAACTATCGCCAAACATTTTACATTTTGCATATTAAGGACTAGTAATATTAACTCATGTTTCTACATTTTAATATAAATTTCCATCCTTAAAATTATCCTTGCTCTTAGGAATTAAAAAAATTGACATCAAGGGAGAGATTGAAATAACTGATGCCTAGTTGTTAGGCATTTGATGGACATCTGGACAGTTTTTGAACTCCATATGTAAAACTAAATTTGCAAAGTGTTTGAATTTATCTGCCACGATTTTCCTCAACAACTCCGCAATGTTGTTGTTGGTGTTATTTAGTCTTAGTTTTTTGTTCTTATAAGTGTGTGGAAAGGGATCGAATGCTTCAATCATTTAGCTATTTTATTTTTTTGTCTCATACAATTGTGCTCAAAGTTTTATAGCGTTTTTTTATGCAACAAAGTGCCCCTGTGCTGCTGTAATTTTTTTTAATGGAAACAGAGTTGTGTTCTGTGTAACTTTTTTTATTGGATTAATCTACAATACATTGTCTTTGATGTGTCTCAACAAATAAATTATATAAGCTGCATTGTTGTATATTTTTATTAAAGTAGAGCATAAATTTTGAAACCAATTTCAATTATGCTTATTGTCACGACCCCACATGATGCCTGAATAGATCTTGCAAGCGTTCACCTCCTAGAGCGTGCGACACTGCGAAGGTTCTTATTTGGTTGCTTGAAACACCAAGAATACTTCGTCCTGATTACGCCTCTTCATCTAGAGCATACCCATACTCCGTTCTAGGCTACCAACGAGTCACACTCCTACTTTAGTGCAACTCTTGCTTACTTAGACAATTGTTAATACAATTTAACTCTTAGTTTTATTCAAGCATGCATCCATGAACATGAGAATCCAAGAGAAAAACTGCAGAACAAAAATGAAGACAAACAAATAAATAGTCCAGGTGACACAAACCGTGCCTAACACCCTGATAAGTCTTTGTTATTGCAAAACAATTACAACATGAGAACTACCAGCTCGATTCACAACAAGACAGAGTCAAACGACTCAACTCACCTCACCAATACACTTAAGAACAGATTCATCTCACCAAGACTTTCTACCGCAACCATCTTTTCAACTTCTTGTGGTGCACCTTAGACGTTCTCACAACCACAGACTTGTTGTCCCTTCATTTCCGTAGACTTTCACCAAGCTAACACATATTTCAATTCAACCTCACATATGCCTCCATAGACCTATGTTTTCAGACTTCCCCAAAACTTTCCAAAACATCCAACTCTTGGCTACTTGTCTTCCATCTTGGAAACACTACCTCAGTTCGTTATCACAGGCTTGCCTCAGAATTGATCTCCAAATCTCTTGCCAAAATGGTCTATGCTTCCCTTGGTTGTGCAGCCTTGCTTTTATATGGACTCCAAGAGTAACTTGTGTGAAACATCTCATTTCTTGGGTGTGTCGTGCCCCTTTGTGAACCCACACTCAACCAACTCTCCATGCCCTTCCATGGACTTAGTGCATGCATCCAAAGCCCACGTGCCCATCAACCGTTCATCTCTTGGACCGAGGCACCCCATCCTTTGGCATGTGCCCCTTGCATTGTGTGCTCTTCATGTTTATCATTGTGACTCCTCATAAGTGTGTCAATGCGGTTTTCCAACCTCTCCAGCGCACCCATGTTGCTGAGGCAGACAAGTCCATTCCTTGGGAATGCTACCAAGTTGTCCTGCTCTTTCCCAAACGAAACTGAAGTCTTCATCAATCATTCTAAGGCAAGTAAGGTGTGTGCCCCCTTGGTGCCGCACGTCACCATCGTGCACCCAAGGTGCTCCTACCCACACCCAAATATCACTCATGAAAAGCCTACAGAGCGAGATTGACTACTCAAGAATATTTTTAACTTATGTTTATAACGTTTGTACATTCATTAACAAAAATGTATGGGAATTTTGAGTCATTAATAGATAAAATAAGCAAGTTGAAGAGATGTAACTATTGGTAGTTACAAAATGTGGAAGGTCTCCCTTGTGTTATAAAAGGAAGACCATTGAATTTGATAGGCGATTTTTTCCCATCGTTTGATGGTGATACTATTATCTCATGAATGAAGAGGAGAAGGCATTTTTAGATCACGACTGTTATCGAATACATTTGGAGCTATTCTGCATTTGTGTTTGTCATTTAAACCTCTTGAATATTTTTCATATGAACTATTTCTGTGTGCGGTATTTCAGATGTTTAAGCTGTTGTGATTTATAATGAATGTAATGGTAATGTTACAGGTTCATTCCGCAACTATTTGTGATTTAATCTGCAATGCTATTGTTTTAACATGTTGTTGATTGAGATGAACTATTTATGCAATTAATGACATTATTTCATATTGTGTTCATTTTGTAGATTTTTTCATGTGTAGGATAGGTTAGAAGTAGTTAGATTAGTTAGTTTGAATTTTTTTAAAGTTAGATTTATAACTGATAGGAATTATTTGGGGGACAATTTATCATCTTCCCCCATTTTTCTTTTAATTCTTAGTGGGAACCAAGCCCACATACTGGTCAAAAATGCTACCTCAAATGAGAGAATGTTTGATTGAGACCTACTGTTGGGCGTTCTCCCTTAATTTTTTGATAGGCCATTTGGACCCGCCAACACAAAGATATGACCTTGATTACATGTAGCATCCCCCACTCATTAACCCATATATATATATATATATATATATATATATATATATATATATATATATATATATATATATATATATATATATATATATTGATATAAACTAAATACATATAACAACACTATTTAAACATGAATGCAACTAATTTATCATTCTTAGAACAACATATAAATTTCTATAAAATTCAGATTTCATACACAACAATAAAAACACATAAATAAAATTGAAAATTCAGATTTCATGCACAACAATAAAAACACATAAATAAAATTGATAAAACTTAGATAAAATAACTTATCTTTTAACAACAAATGAGAAACTGACTGCAGGGGACAAACGTTCCTCCTAATCGTATATTTTCCACTCCAAATCTCAACAACAAATCACCCCTGAACTTGGGCTACGATTCCACAAAAGAGGGTGTCTCTCTGAAAACCCAATTCACTCCCATAGCCAACTAGTTTTTTAATAGCTATTCCAATCCTCCAACTCTCTTCCCCTCAACCTATGTAACCCAAGGAATTGAGATCCCCCTTTATTCCACATAATTCTTTAGGACTTCCCTCTTCTCTCTAGGGCTCCAACACAAGGTTGAATAGGAATCTCTAATGTTGGGGACTCCAGGGATGCTAGCTTCCCCAATAAAAATAACAAAACAACTCACTATTTAAGGGAAATATCTCACACAGAAAATATTCCTCTCTGTAGGCTTATAAACCTACTTCTTCATGCAAAAAAAACTCCAAGAAGCTTCCCACAACACCTACTATGGATGTCATCAATCTCCAATGCTCTCCACTCCCTCATTACTCCAAAAAATACATGCAAAAACTACCCCCAATGGCCACTCAAATTTCACTTTTACCCATGAGAGTTGACTCACATTCCCCAAGGTTGATTGTAATTATCCCCCATGCTCTCATAACTATGGGATGTGACTTTTAATACCAACCCCTCTTACATGTATTTAATGATTGGGCTCTCATACACTCAAAATGAAATTAAAAAGGTTCACTCAAAGTAATAATTTTAGGAAAGTGGGTTGGAATTAATACCCATGAATAATTCCCCCCTCCTTGGACCCCTTTCTTAGACATTCCTAGACATTCCCCTCTCTTGTGGACACTTAGCCCCAAATTATTATGTCTGTGTCCACTCGCAGCGAGTGTCACATTTATATTATTATTATGATCATATAGAATGTTTACAAATTACATATTCAGGCCCACAACCATACATCGTATAAACGAGGGTGTTACATTACAAATCGATATTGAGCTTTAACCATACCCACATCAATTATGGTATTGGAGCTGCACATTGAAAGCATAGTATTAGAAGCTTGCACCATTACATGGTATGATTACATGGTATGCGGGTGGGGGTGTCAGGAGTATGACATGGAACGCAGTGTGAAAGGATGGGATGCGGGCATGCAGGGGTGCGGGTATGCGAGAGTGTCATTTTGTAGGTTGTGGAAATATAGGAACATGGGTATGTGGATGTTTGGGATACAAAAATGTTGGTATGTGGGCATGTGGGAGTGCCATTTTGTGGGTCACAAAAGTGAAGGGATGCAAGTATGTAGATTTGGGGTCTGTGGGAATGTGGGTATGTGAGAGAAATTTATGAGGGTTTTCGCCTCTCGTCCCCGCATGGTAGAGCTAAGTATTATTGGAGTGCAGATTGATCCAGATTTTATAAGTAGAATGAAATGAATACAAATTATTGAAATATTCTTAACACAAAATAAAAAAGATATAGTAAAACTGGTTTTCTATTCAATAAGGAAATAAGCTAAAACTGTAAACTGCAGCAGAAAACAAGCTTGTTGGAATGGTGGCGGCTTATCTCTGAGAAGAGATGTGACAGATGCGCTCATTCAAAAGAAGATGATTACAATGAGGCTCTGAAGGCCTTTTTACAATAAACAGGATTTCCAAAAACCCTAGACATCCAAAAACCTAACCCTAGTAGTTGAAGCGCCAAAAGTCATGTGGGCCCTGTTTGGGTAAGTTAGTACATCAACTTCCCGAGGTCATAACTTTTGCATACGATCTCCGTTTTGGGCACATAATAGCCCGTTGGAAAGGTATCCTCGAGGAGATTCATTTAGGGGGATCAGTTAGATCCTTTGAATATCATTGAGAAGCTCGATCTTGAAAAACCTTCATTTAGGCCCTCAAAATGGCCCCGGAAGTTAAGAACTGCTAAAAATAGTAAATTGCCAAAAATGTTAGAAAACTGTTTTGAGTGAGTTGGAAAAGGTGGGTGGCCACCGATATCCACCTGGATCAATATTCCCTCCTTAGGAAGCAATGGTATCCATTGTGTTGAGTTCCCCCATCAGATGAGGAAATTTCTGTTGAATTTGGCCCCGGGTGAGCCACTTGCCTTGGTGTAGGAGCTACCCTGCTTTGACGACTCGATAAAGCTGGATCCTTTGTTATCGAGTGCCCTTGATCTGTGTGTCCACAATTTTATCATTGGATGCCTGTTTCATGCAGTCAGGGATGACATTTTTTGGTGTCAAATTCTCTTCTATCTCTGAGGTGTCCAATAATGGTGGGAAATATGGCTGAAGGAGAGCCACGTTGAAGACTGGGTGCAGGCCAAGGAAAGGGGGAATGTTGAGCTCAAAATCATTTTCACCCAAATCCTTGGTGATGGTGTACGAACCATAATGGAGTGGGTGAAGCTTCCGATGGGGACCTATAAGGTGTTCTTTCTGCAAGTGCAACCAAACTTTTTCTCCCACCTGGAACTTATGTGGCACCCGATGTTGATCATGGCACTGCTTGTACTTGGCATTAGACTTCTGTAGAATATCTTGAACCTGTTGGTAGATGTGTTGGATCCACTCAATGGGCTGAGTGGATTTGTCAACTTCTGGTGGAGCAGGGGACGAGTTGGCCGAGGTGGTCACCAAGGGTAGTGCAACATCCATGGGGCCCAATGGTTGGAATACCAACCCCACCTAAAAGGGGCTGTGGCCAGTTGAGCTATGCAAGGTTCGATTGTAGCTATGTTGGACATAGGGAAGACTCTCATCCCATGTGTTGGGGTGTTTTGAATTGTACATGCGTAGGATATGTACGATCATCCGATTGACGACCTCAGTTTTTCCATCTGTCTAGGGGTGGAAGGCAGTGGATTTGGTGAGCTTGGTATCCAACAGTGACCAAAGGCTTGACCAAATGTGCTGAGGAACTGACTGTCACGGTCTGAGATAATGGTTTATGGGATCCCAAAATGTACCCATACTTGTTCAAAGAAGAGCTTGGTAGTGGCTTCTACTGTGATGTTCTTGTTGCAGGTGGCTAGAATCGCCATCTTGGAAAAGAGATCAACAACCACAAAAACACATTCATTTTCCCTCTTGGTGGATGGGAGGCCCGACATGTACTCCATTAATATGGATTCCCACGGCCTGACAGGAGTAGGTAGAGGGGTGTACATGCCCTATTTCTTAGTGGTCGGTTTGGAAATAATGCAAGTGGTGCAAGACTTGATATACTTGCCGAAATCCTGTCGAAGTTTCGGCCAGTAGAAATGTTTCTGCAGCACTGCCACTGTCTTTTCGATGCCAAAGTGTCCTTCCACCCAACTGTAGTGAGATTTCCAAATCAGCTTCGCGCGCTCACTTGATGGAACGCAGAGATGGCCCAGACGACACAACAACCCATCTTGAATATAGAAATTAGCGACCACTGAGTTAGCACCCAACATCTGGCAGGTGGTGGAGAAGTCAGGGTCTGTCTTGTAGATGTGGGGCCATCCAGAGGTCTCGTGGCCACAAGAGTCTAGCACCGTGGTGAGTGCCATGACTGGAGGTCGGCTGAGGCAATCATCAACTCGGTTGGTACTTCCTGTTTTATACTTGATGTTGAGGTGGAACTGCTATAAGTATGTGGACCACTTCTAATGGTGGTCATTCTGTAATTTTCCTTGGGTTTACATGAACTGTAGTGGCTTATGATCAGTGTGGATGATTGTCTCCTTTCCAAGAATGTAGTCTCTACAGACAACATGCTTCCACATTAGAGTACATTTGTTTGTCATAATTAGGGTACTTATAGACAACATTTGATAGTGTCTCACTATGATACACCACGAGGTGGCCGTGTTGAGTGAGAACGATGCCCACAACATAGTCTGAAGCATTTGTCTCGGTCTTAAAGGGATGTTGCAGGTCCGGTAATGAAAGTAATGGGGATGAGCACAAACGCTTCTTCAAGTCATCGAAGGCTTGTTGTTGGGACAGGCCCCACACAATTTTTTCCTTACCGTCACCCCTGGTTACTTGGCTAAGGGCCCATGCGATATGAGAAAATCCCAACACGAACCTGCGATAGAAATTGGCGAGGCCTAAGAAGATATGAAGTTCAATGAGTGTGGTTGGGGCTGGCCAGTCACTGACGACCTAGATTTTGGCTGGATCCACATTCACACCATGTTGATCAATGATGTAGCCTAAGTAATGGACCTTGTCCATGCCGAAGGAGCATTTTTCCAAGTTTGCATATAGTTTGTGTGTAGAACCTGCTGAATATGCTGCAAGTGTTTTGCCCAAGTCTTTTTGTAGATGAGGATGTCATCCAGATACACCACTAAAAAAGTATTGGTGAAAGGTCGTAGGATATCATCCATCATCCTCATAAAAGTTATTGGAGCATTTGCCAAACCAAAGGGCATGACCAACCATTCGAAAATACCTTCTTTTGACTTGAAGGCAGTCTTCCATACATCTGTTTGTTCTATTGGGACCTGGTGGTAGCCAGACTTCAGATCAATCTTACTGAAGTATTTGGCCCCTATGAGATGATCAAGGAGGTCCTCGACTCAAGGAATCAGGTACCGATTTCAGACTGTGATTTTATTTAGGTTCTGGTAATCAATGCAAAGTCGTTAGGTCTTGTCTTTCTTCTGCACCAGCACAATTGGTCTCCCACAAGGTGATGAGCTGGGACATATGTGCCCCTTGTGGAGTAGTTCTTGGATATGCCTCTTGATCTCCTCATTTTCTAACAGAGAGAGGCAGTAGACTGGCCCATTGGGTAGCGGTGCACATGGGGTCATATCGATGGGATGCTTGACCTGTAAGTGTAGAGGTACCCCGGTAGGAGAGGAGAAGATATCCGAGTATTCTTCCACAACCTTATTCACTTGCTTCTGTTGTGTGGAGAGATCAGCTGCGGAGGCCCTGGATGTGGCTGCGATCTTTCGCTCACTCTGAGAGAAAATCACGAAGAAGACAAATTTCCCAGTATGAGAGATGTCCTTCCTGCATTGCTTGGCAGAGATCAAGGAAATAACACTAGGAGGGATTGCCTCGGGTATCCTGCACAATTTCCTGTTCACAGTAATAATAACACTACGAAGCTTAGACTCATATACAACATGACATTTCCATAAATAAGATTGGCCCAAAAGAACATTACAAACTTTGATAGGAGCAACATCACACAATACCTTGTCTTTGAAGGGCTTGATGTCGTATGACATTCAACACTGTTGGATGATGCATAGATCGCTTCCTTGGTAGATCCATCTAATGGTGTAGGTTTGTGGGTGCGGTGTTGTCGGCAGGGCCAACCGCTTGATGACCTAGGCTGAGATGAGGTTCTTCTGGCTACCGTTATCAACAATGAAGTGCATCGAGGTTCCTTTTACCCACATCTGTGAATGGAAGAGGCACTCACCTTCTTCTAGCTCGTCTCGTTCACCAAGCTAGAGCTTGGTGGTAGCAATGGTAGAACTGGGTTTTGTGTCAATGATCCATATTCCCCTTTCTGGTTCTGAATCAGATTCAGAACTTGCATCTGATTCAGAGGCTTTCACTTCGTCCACCAACGACTTCTTTGAACGACAATCAACAATGTTATGCCAAGGGATCTTATGGAAGTCGCACTGCTTCCCAATATCTTTCTTTGTCTTTTCGGTATCCTTCTTTGCTTGCGGCCTGGAATGGTTGTCCTGATACTGTCCATATTTGCTTTGTCCTTTATTCTTTGGGTTGGGGCTGCCCCTTCCTAGCTTTTTCCATGAGGTGTTCCTAGGCCCAAATCGTCGTGTCTTTTGTTTGAGCTTCTTCTCGATTTTGACGACATATCGGTAGGCCGCGCCCAAGGACAAGATGTCCAAAAATTCCATTTCGGTCTGGATGTATCTATGCAGAGCACCGTGATACTTGAGCACCAGATGTCGCTCTTAATATTTGATACCCAGCTTGGTGCGCAAGGTATGGAAGATATTTGTAAACTCTGGCACTGCTTGGTCTCTTTCTTGCCACAGTGTGGTCCATTTGGTATACAAGTCGTCATAACTTCCGACATGGTAGTATTGTTCCTTAATATCATCCCTGAAGGATTCCAAGGTGGCTGCAACTGTAAATAATGAGGGTTACTCTGTTTCGTTTTGCTCACAGAAATTTTCCCACCAATCTTTGACATGGGAAACGAATTTGAGGAGTGCAAAAGTAATCTTTTCTCTATTCGAAAAGTTATGGATAGAAAAATACCCTTCTAGTAGATTCAACCACTTGTATACAACATCTGTGTCTATTTGACCTTCAAATATAGTAATATCTAAGTTTATTTGTACCTTGAAGGGGGCGGCGCCTCCGCTTGAGGAAGATGTGTTGCATGTTGGTAGCCGCCGAAGGATTTGCGTGAAACTATCCATCATCTCATTCCTCTGTTGCATGAGGGATTCCTCAAGAAACATTTTGAAAGGATATCCTATCCCATCATCTTTCTTTTCTTCTTCCATGAGAGGTCGCTTGGGCATGCAAGAGCTTTTTTCCTCAAGAGAAACAAGATCAAGACCCAATTCTTTTTACCTTGACCTCATTGGGGACATGTATTAAGACGACAAGGAGCAGACCGCTCTGATACCATTGATTCAGATTTTATGAGAAAAATAAAATGAATACAAATTATTGAAATATGCTTAACACACAATCACAAATATACAGTAAAGTTGGTTTTCTATTCAATAAGGAAATAAGCTAAAACTGTAAAATGCAGCGGAAAACAAGCTTGCTGGAATGGTGGCGGCTTATCTCTGAGAAGAGATGTGACGACTACGCTCATTCGCAAGAAGATGATTACAATGAGGATTTGAAGACCTTTTTACAATAAACATGAATGTCAAAAACCCTAGACATCCAAAATTCTAACCCTAGGAGATGAAGCGCCAAAAGTCATGTGGGCCCCGTTTGGGTAAGTTAGTACATCAACTTCTTAGGGTCGTAACTTTTGCATATGATCTTCATTTTAGGCGCACGATAGCCCATTGGAGAGGTATCGTCGAAGATATTCATTTAGGGGGCTCAATTAGAGCCTTTATTTATCATTAAGAATCCCGATCCCAAAAAACCTTCATTTAGGCCCTCAAAATGGCCCCGAAAGTTAAAAACTGCTAAAAATAGTAAATTGCCAGAATTGTTTTTTGAGCGAGTTGGAAAAGGTGGGTGGCCACCGATATCCACATGTATCATAAATGCAGAGAATTTTGAAAATGTTTCTACCACCCAACATCCACATTACTAAGAATTTCGAAACTAGGGACCCTCAAGGAAATAAATAATACATGGGTAGTCAAAATAACATATCAACAATTACAATGAACAATCCAAATCATACAGATTGTACAATCCAGTCATAAAGAATTTTATAATCAACAAATATGTATATTTCAAATAAGTTGAAGTTTGGAATGAAAGTGTAGACAAAACTATGATTATTGGAGAGGCAATTCCTAATAGACAAGTTGATTTAGAAGAGCATATTGAACAAGCAGGAAAATAAGATACACAAGATCAATCACCTATCATGGGTACTCCAAAAAGGACTCCAAGAAATTGTTTTCAAGGTGAGTCATCAAGGCCAGAAGGTCAGTATAGTCCTAGTCCTAAGTCAAGTAATGATTTTTGCCTAGACACTAAAAATACTAGAAGTATGCAATAAATTTATGAAGAATTAGATAACCATTCAAAATTTGCATTGCTCTCATGTCAACTTGTATTATTTGAAGAAGAAATTAAAGAAGAACATTGGGTCAAAGCAATGGATGAATAAAGTTTTATGGACCTAACCTCCCTAACCCCTCACATAGGTAGAATAATATATTTTATATGTAATAATGACCAACATTAGTATACAAGGTCTATGTAATAATGTGAACATGTCTAATGTATGAAGACTTATTATAAGTTTCCACTTCTAAAAGGATATTCCTCTAGAATGTTCTCTAGAAGATAGAAATAGTATAAATAGGAATAGAAAGCATGGGAAAGCTTTGTCTTGAGAATTATCTTGTAATTGAGATTTGCTCTGCTAGAATTTTCCCCCTCGAAGAGGAAAGTGAACATGGATTTTTATCAATAAAGGTATCATTTTTTGTGTTTTTGTTCTCCATATTTTTCTCTTCTATTGATAATTGTCATAAAAATTCTATTTTTTATTTTCATAACACAATTGGTACCTTACAAGTAGTATCAAAGCACTTTTCTCTGCAAAATTTTTAGACAATGTATTTTTCAGGCTAGAGACATGTATTACCGACGTCTTTAAAGAAAAAAGATATATTGTTTGGAAAGTAAAACTACGGTTGGAGAGACTACATGCAGGAAATAAAAATGTTTTCAAGGATTACTTGAAACCACTATTTCACCTATTTGGAAACCTTTGTAACCTTTGTTGGTACCTCTTCGAGTAGTACCACATAATTAGACAATACCTTTACACAACCATTCACTCCCATGTACCCTCGGGTATATAGGGAGTCCCATAGGTCTCCTGAAACTAGATATAGATGAGCCTATTGGCCACTTAATTTCTATAGTGGCATCGAGAAAAACACTCAGGAAGACTACTTTCACATACTTGGGTAATCAGGTAGTACGACTAAGGGTACAGTCGAGCCTCCTTAGTTGGTGCCCTAAGATATTGGGTCGAGTAATAATATTCGACCCTGCTAGTATATTAGAGATATATAGCATAAGGAAAACCCTTGTTAGTAGGAAACCTTAAAATCCTAACCCCTGCTGCTGGCATAAAATAGAACATACACATAGGGAAAATTTTGTAGCGCAACCCTACTTCCTGCATCTAGGTTATGAAATTAATACACAATTTTAACTACTAATAATTTGGGAATTTGGTCACTGCAATATTATTCAAACCAGGGTATAACTCCACAAAAGTAAAAATAAAGAGTATAGTGGTATCGTTGGTACCCTTATTTGGGACCTATCCCACTATATTCCTCTCTTTTCCCTGATCGCAATGGTATCTATTACTTCGAATCCTTTTTTTTTTCCTTTTTCTTTTTGGACCCACCCACCCTTATTTAGGACATATCCCATTGGAATCCTCTCTTCGAACTGATCACATTGGTACCCCTCACCCTTAACCCCTTTATGTGCAAACCCACCAGCCAAATTATTGTCAGTTCCCTCCACCACGACCCAAACCCACAACCAATAAGTTGACAACCACCTCATTGTCTTTTCCACTAACCTCACCCAGACCCAGACTAACACTAAACACGTCAATGTCAATATTGATACTCTCAATTCTACCCTCAACTCCAGAATTGACTCCCTATCTGAACACATGAAAAACAACCTTCAATCCTTCTTTGAAAACATTCTCACATGGATGAGTCAATTTAGGGGCCCTACCTCCTCTAAACAACCTTCTCATCCTAAATGCACTAATTCCACCCAATCCATTCCCTTTCATTCCAACCATCCTCATCGTGAACTTCGTCTTCCCAAAGTTGACATGAATAAATTTAATGGTTTGGATCCCATATGCTTGGTCACTCAAATGGAAAATTATTTCTTCTTGCATGGACTTACTAATGATATGGCCAAACTTCATATTTGTTTCCTTTATTTGGATCCTGAACGCCGACAACAGTGGAAATGGCGTAAAAATCCAAGCAAAGGGTATATTGATTGGACCCCGTTTTTTTCATATCTTTAGGAATTCTTTGACACCAACACACATCATTTGGTTCGTTTGACCAAGGTGAAACAATATGGTATAGAGGAAGAATATATCATCACTTCCTTGTTAGTCTTCCTCCTAATGTTCTCCCTTATCAACATCCCTTTGCCCATAAAAATAAAATTGAGAAAATTTTTCAAGAATTGCTAGTGGCGGGTGTTATTTGTCCTAGTACTAGACCTTATTATTCTCCTTTAGTTATGGTACTCAAGAAAGAAGGCACCTCGCACATGTGTCCTAATTTTTGTTCCCTCAAAAAAATCACCATCAAAGACAAATTCCCCATTCTTGTCATTGATGACTTTTTGGATGAATTGATAGGTGCTCAATACTTTACCAACTGGATCTTCATTCTGGATACCACCAAATATGTATGAAAGAGGTCAATATTCCCAAAAATTCCTTTCTAACTCATGAGTTCCATTATGATTTCTTGGTCATGCCCTTTGGCTTGTGTAATGCACCTTACACTTTTGAATCAGGTCTTCCATCCTTTCCTCTACCATTTTGTCTTAGTTTTCTTTGATGATATCCTCATCTATATTAAAACTTGGCAAGCCCATCTAGCCCATGTGGATCAAGTCCTACACTTTATTTCTCAACAAAAACTCTTCCTCAAACATTCTAAATGTGCTTTTGGAGTCCCTCAAGTCGAAAACCTAGGCCATATTGTTGGCAAGGGTGGTGTCCGTGTGGATCCTAAGAAAATAACAACTATGACAGATTGGCCCTATCCTAAAACTCTTAAAATTTGCAAGGTTTCCTATGTTTAATGGGATATTGTCACAAGTTAGTTTAGAATTATTGAAAAATTGTAGCTTCCCTCACGACTCTCCTTAAAAATAATGCTTTCCATTGGACTCCAACAACAGATCAATCCTTCCAAGCCTTGAAAGAAATCTATGTGCATGACTCCTATTATGGAACTCCCCAACTTCACCAAGACTTTTGTCCTAGAATGTGATGCTTCAAGGAAAGGAATTGGGGTATTTCTCATGTAAGAAGGCAGACCTTTGGATTTCACCAGTAAACAACTCTCAGAGTGACATTTGCGAAAATCCACTTATGAAAAGGAAATGTTGTCTATTATGCATATAGTGGATCTCTGATGTCCTTATTTGTTGGGGAAACACTTACAAATTAAAATTCATCATCGTAGCCTCAAGTATTTTGTGGAAAAAATAATTTCATCCCCTAAGCAATAGAAATGGGTGACCAAGATGTTCGGTTATGATTATGATGTGATTTACAAGAAGGGAAAATAAAATGTGGTGGTTGATTCTCTTTCAAGGAAATATAAAGAAGAAGGGTCCCTCTTTTCCCTATCTTTCCTTGTGTTGAGATTATGCTTATACTGAGAGGGGCGGGGGGTGTATTACTATATGATACTTTTTACTTTGTTTAACCATTCATCAATCATTTATTAGCTGAGAAACAATAATCACATATAAACTCAAATCATAATGCACAAAGATTAACGTGGAAACCCTTGCAAGAGAAAACCACAAAACTTATCTTTATAAATGTTTGTAGGCACCAACCTACTATTACAAATATTGTAGGCACAAACCTACTAGATATACCAATCTCCTTAACTAAGAACCAAATCAGCAAGATATAAGCACCAACCTACTAGAGACACCAATCTCCTCAATTGAGCACCAACTCAACAAGATGTAGGCACCAACCTATTGGAGACACCAATCTCCTCAAATGCGCACCAACTCAATAAGATATGTGTAGACACCAATCCAATATCTTCATACACAAAGTACTTCTGACTTCACCTACAACCTTCATTCCACAAACAATCCTTCAAACCCTAGCAAGCCTCATAGCATCATTCCCAGTATGTAATCACTCATGACAACATTCATTGATGACAACATTCAATGACGACCACATCCACTGACAACAACATTCAATAATGGAAACATCCACTGATGAAAACATTCACTAATGACAACATCCACTCACTTCAACATCCATTCATGACAACATCCACTGACGAAAACATCCATTCATGGAAACATCCACTAACAACAACATATACTCACAAAAACATCGCAACCTCACTACAACATCACAAGCTCATAACAATGCATACAGTAACATCAGAACCTCATGGAAACATCCACTAGCAACAACATATACTCACAAAAACATCACAACCTCACTACAACATCACAAGCTCATAACAGTGCATACAATAACATCAAAACCTCATGGAAACACCACAACCTTATAACATACCTTGAGAATAAGAAAGACCCAAAGAAAGTCCCTTAGACTTCTCTTGCACACCTCTAGATCCAAAAGAGACACCCTGCCACCTTTAGTGCACCTCATACTTGATCTCTTGATTGGTTTGTCTTCAAATGTGAAAATCTATCCTATATTTATAGGAATTTTGTTCCCACTTTCCAGGCCGACCTATAAAGATTGGTTGAGATGACCTCAATTTTCTAGCTGGGTTGTCAGAAGGAAAAATTCATATCTCCTCATTCCTATGGAGTTATAAGGAAATCCATATACCATTGGAAAGGTCTCAAAATAAGATTTCCAACCATATAACTTGTGCTCCCATTTGAGCAAGGTCTGTATGATAAAAATGCCTTCAAGTATAGGGTATCCAAATTGACCAAAAATAATACTTTCAGCAATATCCATCTTGCAATATTTATCTTGGACATTTGTAGGCTTGTAATATTTATCTTGGAAATATTGTAGGCTCCCCCAGTATTTGACATCAATGAAAACATTATTTATAACAATTCCCCCCTTTGTCATTGATGACAACCCTTAGTCAATTATGATACTCCCCCTGTGTACAATTCTTCCTTTGTCTGCAACTTATCCCCCTTTGACATCAATGGAAAGGTTTGCTCCCCATGATCTTGTGCTTCCCTTTATCGACGAAATGAGAGGGATATCACTCCCATACAAAAATTTTCTACTTTAAATTTATCGAGTATATATACATATCTTGTGGTTCTGTTTGCATTTGTCACTAATCTTCCCGAGGATGCTTTCCTTATCTCACACCCTTTAGAATGAAATGTGAGGTTGTAACCTTGATCACACATTTGGATGAAACTTAGAAGATTATGCTTTAACTATTAAACATACACGACATTATGTGTCTTAGTCTTTCCATTGTCAAGGCTAACAATACCTTTTCCAACTATCCTTGTAGAAGCATTATCTCCAAATGTAACACTTCCTCCTTTTTCTCCCTTCAAGGTTAGAAACTTGGTATGGTCCCCTATCATGTGTTTTGAACATTCTTTGTCAATGTACCATTGTTTCCCTTCATATTGAGCATAAAGTGCAAGTCCACATTCTTCCTTCTTTGATTCTCTTGCTTCCTTTTCCACACCCTGGTGTATTCTTCTCTATGCTTGGTAAGAACATATTCTTCCTTGTTTTGTTTAGGAGACTTTATTATGATGCTTCTACAATCATGTTCTATGTGCATGTAGTTGTTGCACTTATAACATTCAATATCAAGTAGAGGATCAAATGAATTGTAGTTTCTGTTAGCAAACCCATGAGAACTCTTGATTTTGTTGCTCACATAATCATCCTTTGAAGTTTTGTAACAACCTCTATTTCTATCTCTCACATAATCACTTCTTACATAATCTCTACAATCTATTTCTCTATGACCAAAATTATTGCAAGAAAAACAATAGCCAAGAAAGAGATTTTGGTACCAGTTTGTGAAAGGTCTTCGTGGTGGAACAACTCTTCTGAACTCATTATTTTTTTTATTGTGAGAAGAATAGAGTTTCTGCTGGTCGTCATTTCCTATCACGTTGTTGTTTTCATTATTGGTGGATCCTTTGAGAAAATTAGCATAGATTTCATGATTTTTATCATTTTTTTTTCTTTTTTCTGATGGCTTTGTGACTTTGATACTTGCATATCCCTTGGTGGTATTTTTTTTATAGTCGTAGCTGAGACATGTCTTGATGAATGGTGACCTTTGGAAACTGAGAATATTATCTAATATTTCAGTACTCTTTCCAAAATTCAAGCTTCTATTAAACTGATTAGTTGTTTTCTCTAGTTCCTTTCTTAAGGAAACTATTTCAGCTTCTAGCTTCTCACAATTTTCTTCCTTTTATTTCAACTGGCTTCTCACCACTTCTTCTCACTACTACTTCTATCCTCTTTTCCTCTTCTAGTTGATTATTTAGGATAATAAATGTCATCTCTATTTCTTCAAGATCATGATCCTTCTTTTCATGTTTTGTAATTGCTTCTTTTGTTTTATATTCTCTTCCATGAGTCTGTCTATTTCTTCTAAGGCACTAACGAGTTCTTATTCAAGATTCACTTCCCCATTAATATCTTCTTCTTATGAATCTTCATTTTCTTGATCAACATGTTTTGTTTCCATGATTATGAAGATATATTCTTCATTATCATCACTATCTTCCCTTTTTTTGAATTTTCCAGATCCTCCTTTTAGCTTTCTCACAACTTGTGCTTCTTCTATCTTTGACTCACAACATGAACAATCACTGGATTTATCTTCACTAGAACTCTCTTCATAAATGTTTTGTAGCTTATCCCAAATCTATTTAGTTGTTGTACACTTCATTACCTTGACAATCTCATAATCTAGTAGGCAACTCAAGATGACCTCCATTTCTTTTTCATTGTTTTCACTTGACTCTTTCTTAGCTTTATCTGTATAACCTGTTGTGACTAATTCCCAAATATCAAACCCAGGAGCCTACAAATATATCCTCATTCTTATACTCCATGTTACATAGTTTGTTTCATTGAACAAAGGAGATTTATTTTTAGGGAGACCTTCCTTACAATCCATATGTGATTAAGATCTGTCTTCCAGTGGTTAAATTGTTTCTAAAGGAACCCACTTGATCCGAAAATCCTTAGATACCACTTATTCCTTTAAAATATACATATTAACATCTAACTTGATTCAAAATTAATTCTTGATCGTATTGAGGTGATTTGCAAAAAAAAATGATGTTGTGCTTCTTATCCAAAATCTCATAAACTGATGATTAATTTGAAGAATTATGGGATAACACAAAAGATAATAAAAGAACTCAAATATATAACATTGATGACATATATTACTTCATCTTCAAGTCCCTTCTAGACAATAAGACTACCTCTTTTCATCTGAAAATGTCAAATTACATTACAACATGGACTTACAAAAACCAATTTTATGGACTCTCTTTAATTTCGCTGCTCAAACTCAGAAAATGAGTTTACCATTGAATTCCTTGTGAAATTTTGAGAAAAATGAGTATAAGGTCGACCATATTCTGAACTGGCTGAATTTTACCCTATTTACACGCTAAACGATGTATTATGGCACTCATTAATGGAAGTATGGACTAATACATTCAAAAATGACCTCT
Organism: Picea sitchensis; assembly: GCA_010110895.2. NCBI lineage: Eukaryota > Viridiplantae > Streptophyta > Pinopsida > Pinales > Pinaceae > Picea > Picea sitchensis. Next base: position 21,551 of record SNQJ01S0130694.1, read on the forward strand.
TAACACAAAAATAACACCACCATTGTCTTCCTCTCGAAAAATGAGAAAAATGAGTATAAACATGCCTATGTTTGGACAATCTACCTCATGGCATGCAAATCTATGCAACACATAAACTTAGCTTCCTCTTTGTCACACACTTCAATGAACCTATATCGTACCTCTATCTCGGGATCCATGCAGTGTGTCAACATTGGGATTCGTTTCCATAAATATGCTAGGTTAGGGGTCAAGCCCGTACCCACTCCCTATGTATTCAGACTCTGTTTTGACCATAATAAATGGTATTTACTATACTTCGCCTCCCAAAGGGCATTGATGGCGCATTGGTTGGGGCGTTAGAAAATTGTATTGCAGGTCGTGGGATCAAATCTCGTTGACCATGCCATATGTTACGACTTTTTTTATAACATTTGAACCATATATTAAATGTTTAGCATATAGTTTGTTTGGTATGTTTTGTTAGCACCCTCGTATTCTAGCCTATGGTTATCTGTGATGCCATATGTTCATAACTATGGGTCAAGGGCTTATCCCTCGACCCTTTTCTTCCACCAAAAATATGATGTAACAACTTCAAATATAAGTCACACCATTAATGGTTAAGTCTCATGTGCATAGTTTATTGGTGATGTCGTTGGGTTATAGTGCGGGAGACCCGGGTTCGATCCTCTAGACTCCCAACAAAATTTTAAACAACCTTAACCATAAATGGACAATGGGAGGCTACCACATGGAAACCTCTCATTGGCTTATCATTGCCTCTTTTCAAATGCCTATTTGTGCCAATTGTACTGCACAGATTGTCAAGTCACTTGCCTGATTGGATGTACGGTGTGCCATGTGGTGCTCCTTGGCGTGGCCATCTAAGAATCGTATGGTTGTACGGTTGTGCCACGTGTCACCCTTGCAGTGGTGACATGTGCCACCTTGACCTCTTTGACTTTTTCCTTTTTTACCTAGTTTGACTTGAACTTTGACCGACTATAACTTTTGCATATGAGCTTCGTTTGAGGTGATTTTTACGTTGTTGGAAAGTTATCTCCGATCTCTAAGCAATGATGTTGTTTTTAGAGAGTATTTGAGACAATAAAATTTTTAGCCTTTCTGGATCCTTCTAGACCTCTATCAGTGTTCCATATCCTCCTGGACCTCTGTGAGCGTTCCTGGATCCTCCTGGATCACACCTTCCCATTGAATAACTTTTGGCCCTCCAAAAGTATGAATATTTCAACAACTTGGTGATGATAACTCTTACTCACTCTTCCATCTTACTGTAATGCTCTTATCCATTAACTTAGTGATGATGAAGCTTGTTCACTCTTCCACCTTGTTGAATATTCTAGGACTAAGTCTTCATCTTGGATCTTGGATCTTAGATATTATATTAGTGTACTTTTGTAAGCTTCTTAAATATGAATCTGACTCTGGCCTCTGGAACTGTCGCTAATAGAATATATCTCTGGTTCTGGCTCATAGATTCCTTCACAACAAAGTTCTACTCATTGAATCTCTGCAATATCCAAATCTGAATCATGTACTCAACATCCACTCCCATCTCCTTCTCCGTTGAAGATAGTCTATCTCATCCAATCATGAAACCAAGTCGAATCTTAATATATGATTTGCCTTTTTGGACTCTCTGTTCCTATACTGATGATGTATCTGTAGGAGTCTTTGAATGAATTCCCTGTCCATTTCTTCTCTCATGCCTTGAAAACAATTCTAAACATGTTCTTTGTACTGACTGAACTGCTTCTGCTCAAGGTATACATCTACACAAACATGAAATAATATTTTGGAGATGCTTATAACATGCATCTTTACAAGGATATACCTCTTATCTCTTTATACATAATATTATTTCTCCTTTACCAGCTCTAGGAATATTTACATTACTTCGATGCTCTTCCCTCTTTTGATCTACATGTTCTGATTGCCTACATCCTTCTGTTCCTTTGCCTTCGGTACTTCAGAATAAGAATGTTGACTTAGAAAATTCGATCCATATGTAGTCCTTAGTTGATAACAATACAATAAAATTGCCTACAATGTTGTAGAAAATACTTAGAAATCTTTATAAGATCCCTCTCACTCCTATAACAAAGAGGTTATATAGAAACCCTTTACAAGATTCCTCTCACTTCTATAACAAAGTGGCTATATAGAAACCCTTTACAAGATTCCTCTCACTTTAAAAAATATGTAAGGTGGTTATATAGAAATGCTTTACAAAATTAATCTCACTGTTAGCAACATATAAGGTGGCTATATAGAAATTTTACAGAATTCCTCTCACTCTCAACATGTACAATGAGTGGCTTGCAAGCCTTCTAATACAATAATAGAAATAGACTTAGTAGGTATCTACATATGCATATTAGCTTGAATTTTACAAATATACATATTTACAATGATGGATGGTTTATTTGTGGACTCATCCTCCCCTTAGTACTAGAAGGAGTCTCACAACTTCCTATCTCTGACAATGCCTCTGATGGTGATGTTGAATCTGACATTGAATCTGATGTAGAATCTGAAAAACCATTAGACCAGATTATAGGTCTTCCCAATAACCTATATAACCTCTCCTTGAGAACACCAAGCATTATTGTTGTGTCTTGAGTAGCTTCCCTTGAATACACAAGTACCTGGCCATTCTGGAATGCGACGACATATCCTTCATATTCAAAATCCACAACTGAGAGTAGGTTTACTTTCAATTCTGGAAAATATAACATATGTTCTATTCCCATAAATCCTCTCGACTCGAGTTGTAATCTTACGTATCTAGATCCTTTTATTGCTTGTTTGATGTTAGTTCCATATCCTACATAGAAACCTATTTCTATCCTTGAGAAAGTAAGGAATACTGATCTCATCTCGATCATGTGGTGAGATGAACCATTGTCCATGAACCATTCCTCAATGTATTCATATATCACTCTATTAAGACCAACCATTAAGGAGTATTATTTCTCAAATATTTCAGCATGACTATTAACTTCATTTGGGGTCGCTTCTTGTCTTCTTTCAAGTGCCTTTACATATTTACGATTCTACTTCAGACATAAGTGTTGATAAAGTGTCCAACACTTCTCAACTTGATGTCTACTCTTACCACAATAATAGAAGAGTGTCTTGTTCCCATCTTGGAAACACGATCCCTTCTTGTCATTCCCCCTTTTCCTTTTCTTTGAGAAATGACTTTTACCTTTATCCTTCTTTTTGGATGGATTTTCTTGCAAAGATTGTCTTCTTTGAAATTTCTTCATGTCATGGTTACTAATTCCATAGGAAGCACATGGATACATAGACCATTTACCAATGGGAAAAGTATTCATTTCCTCCTTAGAATACGCATATTTCTTTGGAGATGTCTTAGATCTGTTACCTTTCTCTCGACTGGAAGGTAAGACTAACTATTTATGAATGACCTCTTCATCTAAAGTTCTCTTTTCTTCAATTGTCCTTGAGCATTCTCCATCTTGACGAGAAAAAGAACAATATGAAGAATCATCCTTCTCCATCGTGCCTTTTAAAAGATTTAGTATCTCTTGCATCAGAGACTTTACATTCTCGACTGGAAAATCTTCATAGATTGACGCTGATGGTGCCAATACTTGATCCTTGGTATGCAACTTCCTTTCCAACTCATGAAAAATGCCTCTAGAGAATTCCTCATGACATATCAATCGATCTTGTAGCATCCGTTCTTTGCCTCAAGAGTTTTCAGTTGCATCCTTAATTCATAATTCTCATTCTTAATTTGTCACTTAATGTTCTTCTGTAGCCTTAACTTCATGAGGGATTTACTCATTTTGTCCTCCCAACAAAAGTCTTTAACACCTTCACCAATCTTGAGTCTTGGACCTCGTCACATCAACAACTTGCAAATGCATGTCAAACCTAGCTCTGATACCACTTGATCTGAAAATCCTTAAATACGACCTATTCCATTAAAATACACATGTTAGCATCTAACTTGATTCAAAATTAATTCTTGATAGTATTGAGGTGATATGCAAAAAAAAATGATGTTGTGCTTATTATCCAAAATCTCATAAACTGATGATTAATCTGAAGAATTATGAGATAACACAACAAAAAATAAAAGAACTCAAATGTATAACATTAATGACATATATTACTTCATCTTCAAGTCCCTTCTAGACAGTAAGATTGCCTCTTATCATCGCAAAATGTCAAATTACCTTACAACATGGACTTACAAAAACCAATTTTATGGAATCTCTTGAATTCCATCTCTCAAACTCAGAAAATGAGTTTACCATTGAATTCCTTGCGAAATTGTGAGAAAAAATGAGTATAATGTCAACCATATTCTGAACT
>SNQJ01S0130694.1:25913-50089 GCA_010110895.2 Picea sitchensis
CTCTTTTCATCTGAAAATGTCAAATTACATTACAACATGGACTTACAAAAACCAATTTTATGGACTCTCTTTAATTTCGCTGCTCAAACTCAGAAAATGAGTTTACCATTGAATTCCTTGTGAAATTTTGAGAAAAATGAGTATAAGGTCGACCATATTCTGAACTGGCTGAATTTTACCCTATTTACACGCTAAACGATGTATTATGGCACTCATTAATGGAAGTATGGACTAATACATTCAAAAATGACCTCTTAACACAAAAATAACACCACCATTGTCTTCCTCTCGAAAAATGAGAAAAATGAGTATAAACATGCCTATGTTTGGACAATCTACCTCATGGCATGCAAATCTATGCAACACATAAACTTAGCTTCCTCTTTGTCACACACTTCAATGAACCTATATCGTACCTCTATCTCGGGATCCATGCAGTGTGTCAACATTGGGATTCGTTTCCATAAATATGCTAGGTTAGGGGTCAAGCCCGTACCCACTCCCTATGTATTCAGACTCTGTTTTGACCATAATAAATGGTATTTACTATACTTCGCCTCCCAAAGGGCATTGATGGCGCATTGGTTGGGGCGTTAGAAAATTGTATTGCAGGTCGTGGGATCAAATCTCGTTGACCATGCCATATGTTACGACTTTTTTTATAACATTTGAACCATATATTAAATGTTTAGCATATAGTTTGTTTGGTATGTTTTGTTAGCACCCTCGTATTCTAGCCTATGGTTATCTGTGATGCCATATGTTCATAACTATGGGTCAAGGGCTTATCCCTCGACCCTTTTCTTCCACCAAAAATATGATGTAACAACTTCAAATATAAGTCACACCATTAATGGTTAAGTCTCATGTGCATAGTTTATTGGTGATGTCGTTGGGTTATAGTGCGGGAGACCCGGGTTCGATCCTCTAGACTCCCAACAAAATTTTAAACAACCTTAACCATAAATGGACAATGGGAGGCTACCACATGGAAACCTCTCATTGGCTTATCATTGCCTCTTTTCAAATGCCTATTTGTGCCAATTGTACTGCACAGATTGTCAAGTCACTTGCCTGATTGGATGTACGGTGTGCCATGTGGTGCTCCTTGGCGTGGCCATCTAAGAATCGTATGGTTGTACGGTTGTGCCACGTGTCACCCTTGCAGTGGTGACATGTGCCACCTTGACCTCTTTGACTTTTTCCTTTTTTACCTAGTTTGACTTGAACTTTGACCGACTATAACTTTTGCATATGAGCTTCGTTTGAGGTGATTTTTACGTTGTTGGAAAGTTATCTCCGATCTCTAAGCAATGATGTTGTTTTTAGAGAGTATTTGAGACAATAAAATTTTTAGCCTTTCTGGATCCTTCTAGACCTCTATCAGTGTTCCATATCCTCCTGGACCTCTGTGAGCGTTCCTGGATCCTCCTGGATCACACCTTCCCATTGAATAACTTTTGGCCCTCCAAAAGTATGAATATTTCAACAACTTGGTGATGATAACTCTTACTCACTCTTCCATCTTACTGTAATGCTCTTATCCATTAACTTAGTGATGATGAAGCTTGTTCACTCTTCCACCTTGTTGAATATTCTAGGACTAAGTCTTCATCTTGGATCTTGGATCTTAGATATTATATTAGTGTACTTTTGTAAGCTTCTTAAATATGAATCTGACTCTGGCCTCTGGAACTGTCGCTAATAGAATATATCTCTGGTTCTGGCTCATAGATTCCTTCACAACAAAGTTCTACTCATTGAATCTCTGCAATATCCAAATCTGAATCATGTACTCAACATCCACTCCCATCTCCTTCTCCGTTGAAGATAGTCTATCTCATCCAATCATGAAACCAAGTCGAATCTTAATATATGATTTGCCTTTTTGGACTCTCTGTTCCTATACTGATGATGTATCTGTAGGAGTCTTTGAATGAATTCCCTGTCCATTTCTTCTCTCATGCCTTGAAAACAATTCTAAACATGTTCTTTGTACTGACTGAACTGCTTCTGCTCAAGGTATACATCTACACAAACATGAAATAATATTTTGGAGATGCTTATAACATGCATCTTTACAAGGATATACCTCTTATCTCTTTATACATAATATTATTTCTCCTTTACCAGCTCTAGGAATATTTACATTACTTCGATGCTCTTCCCTCTTTTGATCTACATGTTCTGATTGCCTACATCCTTCTGTTCCTTTGCCTTCGGTACTTCAGAATAAGAATGTTGACTTAGAAAATTCGATCCATATGTAGTCCTTAGTTGATAACAATACAATAAAATTGCCTACAATGTTGTAGAAAATACTTAGAAATCTTTATAAGATCCCTCTCACTCCTATAACAAAGAGGTTATATAGAAACCCTTTACAAGATTCCTCTCACTTCTATAACAAAGTGGCTATATAGAAACCCTTTACAAGATTCCTCTCACTTTAAAAAATATGTAAGGTGGTTATATAGAAATGCTTTACAAAATTAATCTCACTGTTAGCAACATATAAGGTGGCTATATAGAAATTTTACAGAATTCCTCTCACTCTCAACATGTACAATGAGTGGCTTGCAAGCCTTCTAATACAATAATAGAAATAGACTTAGTAGGTATCTACATATGCATATTAGCTTGAATTTTACAAATATACATATTTACAATGATGGATGGTTTATTTGTGGACTCATCCTCCCCTTAGTACTAGAAGGAGTCTCACAACTTCCTATCTCTGACAATGCCTCTGATGGTGATGTTGAATCTGACATTGAATCTGATGTAGAATCTGAAAAACCATTAGACCAGATTATAGGTCTTCCCAATAACCTATATAACCTCTCCTTGAGAACACCAAGCATTATTGTTGTGTCTTGAGTAGCTTCCCTTGAATACACAAGTACCTGGCCATTCTGGAATGCGACGACATATCCTTCATATTCAAAATCCACAACTGAGAGTAGGTTTACTTTCAATTCTGGAAAATATAACATATGTTCTATTCCCATAAATCCTCTCGACTCGAGTTGTAATCTTACGTATCTAGATCCTTTTATTGCTTGTTTGATGTTAGTTCCATATCCTACATAGAAACCTATTTCTATCCTTGAGAAAGTAAGGAATACTGATCTCATCTCGATCATGTGGTGAGATGAACCATTGTCCATGAACCATTCCTCAATGTATTCATATATCACTCTATTAAGACCAACCATTAAGGAGTATTATTTCTCAAATATTTCAGCATGACTATTAACTTCATTTGGGGTCGCTTCTTGTCTTCTTTCAAGTGCCTTTACATATTTACGATTCTACTTCAGACATAAGTGTTGATAAAGTGTCCAACACTTCTCAACTTGATGTCTACTCTTACCACAATAATAGAAGAGTGTCTTGTTCCCATCTTGGAAACACGATCCCTTCTTGTCATTCCCCCTTTTCCTTTTCTTTGAGAAATGACTTTTACCTTTATCCTTCTTTTTGGATGGATTTTCTTGCAAAGATTGTCTTCTTTGAAATTTCTTCATGTCATGGTTACTAATTCCATAGGAAGCACATGGATACATAGACCATTTACCAATGGGAAAAGTATTCATTTCCTCCTTAGAATACGCATATTTCTTTGGAGATGTCTTAGATCTGTTACCTTTCTCTCGACTGGAAGGTAAGACTAACTATTTATGAATGACCTCTTCATCTAAAGTTCTCTTTTCTTCAATTGTCCTTGAGCATTCTCCATCTTGACGAGAAAAAGAACAATATGAAGAATCATCCTTCTCCATCGTGCCTTTTAAAAGATTTAGTATCTCTTGCATCAGAGACTTTACATTCTCGACTGGAAAATCTTCATAGATTGACGCTGATGGTGCCAATACTTGATCCTTGGTATGCAACTTCCTTTCCAACTCATGAAAAATGCCTCTAGAGAATTCCTCATGACATATCAATCGATCTTGTAGCATCCGTTCTTTGCCTCAAGAGTTTTCAGTTGCATCCTTAATTCATAATTCTCATTCTTAATTTGTCACTTAATGTTCTTCTGTAGCCTTAACTTCATGAGGGATTTACTCATTTTGTCCTCCCAACAAAAGTCTTTAACACCTTCACCAATCTTGAGTCTTGGACCTCGTCACATCAACAACTTGCAAATGCATGTCAAACCTAGCTCTGATACCACTTGATCTGAAAATCCTTAAATACGACCTATTCCATTAAAATACACATGTTAGCATCTAACTTGATTCAAAATTAATTCTTGATAGTATTGAGGTGATATGCAAAAAAAAATGATGTTGTGCTTATTATCCAAAATCTCATAAACTGATGATTAATCTGAAGAATTATGAGATAACACAACAAAAAATAAAAGAACTCAAATGTATAACATTAATGACATATATTACTTCATCTTCAAGTCCCTTCTAGACAGTAAGATTGCCTCTTATCATCGCAAAATGTCAAATTACCTTACAACATGGACTTACAAAAACCAATTTTATGGAATCTCTTGAATTCCATCTCTCAAACTCAGAAAATGAGTTTACCATTGAATTCCTTGCGAAATTGTGAGAAAAAATGAGTATAATGTCAACCATATTCTGAACTAGCTCAATTTTACCCTCTTTACACACCAAACGATGCACTATGGTGCTCATTAATGGGAATATGGACTAATACTTTCACAAATGACCTCTTAGCACAAAAATAACATCACCATTGTACTCCTCTTAAAAAAATGATAAAAATGAGTATAAACATGCCTATGTTTGGACAATATACCTCATGGCATGCAAATCTATGCAACACATAAACTTAGCTTCCTTTTTTGCATGCACTCCAATGCACTCGTACTGTACCTCTGTCTCAAGATCCATGCATCCTCAAAATGTGTGTCAATATTGGGATCCATGCCCATAAATAGGCTGGGTCGGGGGTCGAGCCCATACCCACTCCCCATGTATTCAGACTCTGTTCTAATCATAATAAATGGTTTTTACTATACTTAGCCTCCCAAAGGGCACTGCTGGTGCATTGGTTGGGGCATTAGAACATTGTATGGTAGGTCGCAGGATCAAATCATGTCAACCATGCCATATGTTACGACTTTTGTTATAACATTCGAACCATATATTAAATGTTTAACATATAGTTTGTTTGGTATGGTTTGTTAGCACCCTCGTCTTCCAGGATATGGTTATGTGTGATACCATATGTTCATAAACTATGGGTCTAGGGCTTATCCCTTGGCCATTTTCTTCCACCAATAGTATAATATAACGACTTCAAATATAAGTCCCGCAATTAATGGTTAAGTCTCATGTGCATAGTGTATTGGTGAGGTTGTTCGGTTGTAGTGCGGGAGACTCGAGTTAGATCCTCCAGACTCCCAACAAAATTTTAAACCACCTTATCCATAAATGGCCAATGCGAGGTTGCCACATGGTAGCCTCCCATTGGCTTATCATTGTGTCGTGTCAAATGCTTATTGGTGCCAACTGTATTGCACAGATTGCCAAGTCACTTGCTTGATTGAATGTACGATGTGCCATGTGGTGCTCCTTGGTGTGGCTACGTTAGCATCATAAAATTGTACAGTCATTCCACATGTCACCCTTGTAGTGGTGACACGTGTCACCTTGACCCCTTTTACTTTTTCCTTTTTTCCTTAGTTTGACTTGAACTTTGACCGACTATAACTTTTGCATACGAGATCTGTTTGAGGTGATTTTTATGCCGTTGGAAAGCTATCGCCAATATCTACGAAATGATGTAGTTTTAGAGAGAATTTGAGATGGTAAAAGTTTGATATTTTCTGGATCCTCCTAGACCTTTGTGAGCATTTTGAATCCTCATGGACCTCTGTGAGCATTCTTGGATCCTCTTGGATCACCGCTCTAATGCCAATTGTTAAGATTATTCTTATACTGGGAGGGGGGTGAATCAATATACAATACATTTTACTTTATTTAACCATTCATCGATCATTCATTAGACGAGAAACAATAATCACATATAAACTCAAATCACATTGCACATAGTTTAATGTGGAAACCCTTGCGGGAGAAAACCACAAAAACTTATCTTTATAAATGTCTGTAGTCACCAACCTACTGTTACAAAGATTGTAGGAACCAATCTCCTTAATTGAGCACCAACTCAACAAGATGTAGGCACCAACCTACTGGAAACACCAATCTCCTCAACTGAGCACCAACTCAACAAGATGTAGGCACCAACCTATTGGAGACACCAATCTCCTCAACTAAGCACCAAATCAATAAGATATGTGTATACACCAATCCAAGATCTTCATACACAAAGTACCTCTGACTTCATCTACATGCTTCATTCCACATACAATACTTCAAACCCTAGCAAGCCTCATAGCATCATTCCTGGAATGTAATTACTGACAAAAACATGAACTGATGAAAAACATTCACTGACGAAAACATTCACTGACGACGACATATACTAAAAAACAAATTCATTGACGACAACATCCACTGACGAAAACATTCAATAACGACAACATCCATTCATGACAACATCCACTAACGACAACATCCATTCACAGAAACATCCACTAATGACAACATCCACTCATGATAACATCTACTCACAGAAACATCACAACATCAATGCAACATTACAACCTCGTAACAATGCATATGGAAGCATCACAACCTTATGGAAACATCACAACCTTATAGCATACCTTGAGAATAAGAAAGACCCAAAGAAATTCCCTTAGATTTCTCTTGCACGCCTCTAGATCCTAAAAATACACCCCAACACCTTTAGTGCACCTCAGAATTGACATCTTTCTTGGTTTCTCTTCAAATGCATAATTCTATCCTATATTTATAATAATTTTATCCCCACTTTTCGGGCCGACCTGTAAAGACTGGATGAGTCGAACTCAATTTTCTGGCTAGGTTGTCGAATGAAAAAATGTATATCTCCTCATTCCTAGGGAGTTAGAGGGAATGAAATATATCATTGGAAAGGTCTTGAAATAATATTTCCAACCATATAACTTGTGCTTCCATTTGAGATAGGTATGTAGGGTAAAATATCCTTCAAATAAGGGTATCCAAATTGAAAAAAAATAATAATACTTTCAACAATGTCCATCTTGCAATCTTTATCTTGGACATTTGTAGACTTGTAATATTTATATTAGACATATCGTAGGCTCCCCCTGTCTTTGAAATCAATGAAAACAATATTTCCAACACATTGTAGCAGATTGGTTACTAGCAATTCACTAGGAGTGGTTCTAAGATCCCAAACTTGCTTGCTTGATCCAACAATTGCAACAAGATCCTCATGCCTCTTCGAGATACTCTTGGAACAATGAGGATCTTCGCTATAAAGTTCTCATGTATTTAAGAAAAAAATCTCACCTTAAATCCATTGTTCCCTCTGAACTTCATGCTTCACCAACAACTGGGCATTCAAGATTTCACAAAACCCATGAACGGGTCAAACATTCTTTTTTTCTGGGAATGCATGAAACATGACATCCAAACCTTTTTGGCCGAATGTGATACTTGTCAATGCTTAAAGGGAGAAACAATAAAAAATATAGGCACACTACAACCACTCCCTATTCCACCTGCTATATGGACATATATTTCTATGGAATTCATTGTCAAATTACCCAAATTGGGCAATAAGTCATTCATCCTGGTTGTCATCGATCACCTTTCCAAATATGCTCATTTCTGTGCCCACCAACACTTGTTCACCACATCCACAATGGCTCAAATTTTCATGGATAATATCTTCAAAATCCATGACATGCCTCACTCTATTGTCTCCGCCCGTGATCCATATTTCATCGACAAATTTTGGAAATAATTGTTCAAGCTCTAGGGAACCCAATTGCATATCAACTCAACCTATCATCCCTAAATTGATGGAAAAAATAAATATGTCAACAAGTGATTGGAAACATATCTGAGGCGTTTCATGTCCGAAAGACAAACTTAATGGGATCAGTGGCTACCACTATTTGAATTGTGGTACAACACATCTTACCATGTTGCCACTCACATGACTACCTTTGAAGCAGTCTATGGTCAAAATCCATCTTATGTCCTCTCCTACCTACCAAGTGTATCCAAGGTTCAAGACATCGACAACACACTTATAGTCCAAGATTCCATTCTTCATACCCTGAAAGAAAATTTGGTCATGTCTCAGAATCACATGAAGCAACAAGCAGATCAAGGTCATTTAGAATGTCAATTTGGTGAAGGGGAACATGTGTTTCTTCATCTACAACCTTATAAGAAAATTCCAGTCAAATTCGAATAATATCAGAAACTCACTCCTAATTTTTATGGCCCTTATGCAGTTCTCAAGTGCGTGGGGCCCGTGGCCTACAAGTTATCTCTCCCTGGTCACTTTAAGATCCATCCCATTTTTCATGTTTCTTGCTTGAAGAATATGATTGGAATTAAGTGCCAGACTCAAACTAGTCTCTCTGAATTGGATGAAGAAGGATCCATTTGGTTGCAACCCAAAGAAATCCTGGACCACCATGAATGCCATCTATGTTAGTGCCCCATCAAGGAAGTTTTAGTTCAGAGGAAGGATACACTTCAGGAAGATGCCACATGGGAGTCGACTACCATTATACTACAATTTCCCCGTCTCAAGCCTTGAGGACAAGGTTGTTTTTCAAAGGGGAGGGAATGTTGGGGACCTAACCTCCCTAACCCATCACATACATAGAATAATATGTTTTCTATGTAATAAATGTCGATCTTATTAAATAAGGCCTATGCAATAATGTAAACACGTCTAATGTAAGAATACTTAATAGAAGTTTCCACTTCTAGAAAGATCTTCCTCTAGAATGTTCTCTAGAAGATGGAAATAGTATAAATAGTAGTAGAAAGCATGGGGAAACTTTGTCTTGAGAATTATTTTTTAATTGAGCTCTCATTTGCTAGATATTACTCCCTCGAAGAGGCAAGTGAACTTGGCTTTCTATCAATAAAGGTATCATTTATAATGTTCTTTTTCTCTATATTTTCTCTTCTATTGATACTTGTCATAAAAAAATATGTTTATTATGTTGTTTTTTCTTTGCATAATACATCGGGTACTTTACAGAAACAGATTCCATAGAAAGGAATGATACATGGGATCTAGTAGATTTTCCTGAAGAAAAAAATTGTATTGGTGTGAAATGGATTTATAAAACCAAATTTAATGAAATGGGTGAAGTTGAAAGATACAAGGAAAGACTAGTAGCAAAGGGCTTTGCACAACAACTTGGAATTGATTTTGGAGAAAAAAATTCACCAGTGGCTAGATTAGATAGAATAAGGGAAATCTTAGCAATAACTACTCAAAACAAATGGAAGGTATACCAAACAGATGTGAAATCTGCATTCTTAAAGGGCATTCTAGAATAATAGGTTTATGTGCAACAACCACTGGGGTATGAAATAAAAGGAATGGAAGATAAGATATATAGGTTGAATAAAGCTCTCTATGGGATTAAGAAAGCTCCAAGAGCTTGGTACAATAGGATATAATCTTATTTGATTAGCCATGGATTTAGCATAAGTGTTAAATTGGTTCGGCTGAAAGAGTATTTATAAGATTTGGCACCATGTGAAATGAAACGACATGTCTCTTCATTGTTTCTGGCCGAAGAAATTCTCTCACTCACCTTTCGACCAAAAAATAATTGTTTCAATCGAAAATCTAGGAAACCTTTTATTTTTTACAGATTCCATTAGAATTACATATTTCGGCCGAAAAAAATTTCTTTCGATCGAAAACCAACGAATGGGATTGTTTGCAGAAACCTGAGAATTCCCTCTAGCTTACCTGAACTTTGGAGGTTGCGAACTCCTACAAATACTCAAAATTTAGTTTCAAAATTGATACCAACATTTGCAAAATTGAATTTACTTTCAATGGATATAATTTGTTTTCATTTTCTTTATTTTTATCTAATTTTTTTTTTTTTTTTTTTTAAATCACTGCATAATATTTTTAGGTGGCATTATGATTCAGTAAAATGAAATATATGTATCTCTAAAAATACATAGTGGAAAATTTAGAAAAAATTATATTCAGAATCCTTAAACTGTTCTTTTCAAAAGGGTATTTTTAGATTTTACTTTTAAGTAAAAATTAGGATAGATACAAGGTGGGGGAAATCATGTGTTTAAAATCTGCAACGTTTTCAACTTGGTCAACTTAAAAAAATTCTAGAAATTATAATATTCATCCATTAGATTCAAAATTATAGTCATAATAAAATAGAGTCTTTGTAGATTGTTGCAGTATATTTCGTTTGTCAAAAAAAAAGGTTTAATAATAGATACATTGTTGGGGGAAAAATAACTCATTATCATTCCTTTCATATTTAAGGAACATATTGTTAAACAATTGCCAAATTGACATATCAAATCTCAATAAAAAAAAAATTGAAAAATAGTCAGTGGAAAACTAACAAAATTCTTCAGAAGTTTTGTTTTTACTGTAAAGTAAAATTCTAAATAAAAAAAAATACTTTTGTATACCGGAAGTTGAAGAACTTGTGAAAATATAGGTTTTTTTCTCATAAAACAAGCAAAATAGACACCCATCTTCATGATTTTACCTAGAAGCAACAATGAACCCTCTCTATATACAAAGGTAAATCAACAAGGGAAAATTATATTTGTTTGTTTATGTGTTGATGACATGCTTTTCACTGGAAACCTATCAATAGTTGAGTTTAAATCAACAATGGAACAAGGATTTGAGATGACAAATTTGGGCTTGATGAAGTACTTCCTTGACATGAGGTAAATCGGTTAGATTATTGAATATTTATATGTCAAACAAAATATGCATTGGATGTGCTGAAAAGATTTAGAATAATGAATTGCAAGGTAGCACCCACACCGGTAGCAACATGAACAAAACTCAACAAAGAAGATAAAGGTTTGAATGTTGATCCTACATTGTTCAAGAGATTAGTTGGTAGTCTCATGTATCTCACTGCCACTAGACCAGACATTATGTTTGCAATTAACTTGATTTCCAGGTTTATGGAGACACCTAAAGAAATGCATTGGCAAGTTGCCAAAAGGATTTTGAGATGCATTACAAGAACAACAAGATATAGTGTTTTATACTAAAAAAGAACTAAAAATATTTTTTTGATTGGATATACTCACAATGAATTTGAAGGTAGTCGAGATGATAGAAAGAGTACTTCAGAGTGCATATTTCATCTTGGTTTAGGTATGATTTCATGGGCATGCAAGAAGCAACCCACTGTGATGATCTCATAAAATGGAAGTTGAATATGTAGCAACAACAATAGTAGCTTGTCAAGAAGTTTGGTTACGTACAATATTATATGATCTTCAACAAGGACATGAAGGACCAACTCCATTTTATTGTGACAATAATTCATCCATAGCTCAATCTAAGAATCATTTTTTTCACCAAAAAACAAGCATATTGATACATATATCATTTTATTAGAAAGCTTGTAAACAATGGTGATATATATTTAGAATTTTGCAAGTCAAAAGACCAATTGGATGATATATTCACAAGTCCATTAGCAAGAGATGTTTTTGAATTTCATAGGCATAATCTAGGTGTTGTAGTTGCTAAAACATTAAACGATCATAATTAAGGGGAGTGTTGGAATAATGTAATTACTCACATTGACCTAGTTAGTTGAGTTATGTTTATGCATCCCGAGGTTGACATGGTCAAATAGCAATTAGATCTGGACATTGCATCTAGACAGTTCTTGTTAGTTAGATCTAGATAGTTCTTGACATCTAGTTGTTTCTAGAAAGATCTTCTTCAATGTATTTAATACCATTTCATGAAGTAATGAAAAGTGTGTGGAAGAGAGCAAGGGCTCAATAGTTCAGAATTATTTGGTCGTAGCAATAGTTAGAATGTTATTGTGTTTATTCTTATATGTTTGTAACAATTGTTTTATGTGAATAGCAAGGGCTTAATAGTTATGATTAGTTCAAGTTAATTTCTTTTGATTTGAACAGTTTGCATATAATTGATTTAAAAAGAAAAATATTTTATTCAATAAGCATTTGTACAATTTCATCATGACCATAGTTCATGTCAATTTCTTTTGATTTGGACCGTTTGCATGTAATTGATTTTAAAAGAAAAATATTTTATTCAATGAACATTTGCACAATTTCATCATGTGGTCATGAGATATTCAATTTAATTTTATATACAAAGTCATTCTTAGCAAGAGTTAACACTTAGTTTAGCTTAAGCGGTCATGAGGTACTCAAAGTAAGAATCAACATTTGTAATTATACAATAAGCGCATTAAAAAGACAAGTGTTGATTCTCTTTGTAAATTACCTTTTTTAAGTGTTAAGGTTAATACTTTTAATAGAGAACATTGTTGAAAGGTCTGGCAAGTTGTATTTCATGATGCACGAGGTCTATCAAGTCTATATATATTAGAAATTGGAATTACCTTTTTGAAATCAAAATATTTACATAATGATCTTAGTCATGAGTTGTCATCACTGGAAATCAATCTAAAATCAAACCAAATTAAAAATATTGTAATAAAACATAATAATAATAATAATTTCTTACATAATAAATTTTTGGTTATATATATATAAATTGTTTATTGAACTACAAACCCTAAAACATAAACTGAATCCCTTCTAGCCACTCGTGGACCAAAACACGACAATTAAATAATTCCAACTTCAATAAACCAAAACACGACCATTAAATAAGTCTAACTTTGACATTGTTGTTTCAAATTCATAATTTCACGTTGCTCATTTAAAACAAAATCCATGCAATATTAATTTATTTCCCTGGTCTATTCTGTCACTTCAAATGCTCTACTTTGTCACTTCAAAATCTCGGGAAGAACATTAAAGTTGAAATCATATATAATTCCAACTCATGCCCGGGTAGGAAAATTTATGTCCCGTGTTGATAATTTTTCATGGTTATCTTTCCCCTGGCTAACTCGCAATGTGGTACACGAGGAATTAGCTATCATATGAACAATAAACAAAACATAAAGTTTTAGTTGACTAGTATTTTCAACACTCAGTCACAATATGTTGATCCCTTTACCCTTTCAATATCATTCAATATATTGAATTAATTTTTAAGTCATGTGACACTTTCTTAGTTAAAAAAAAATCCTCTTTTAAACTTAAAGTTTTACACATTTTTAACTCATCGAGATTTAAAATTCCCAAATTTTTAACTATAAAAAACTTTTAAATTTCAAGCTCTAATATCAAATATTTAATGAATTAAGACCCAAAAAATTGTATAAACCATTGAAGTTACAACATACCCAAGTTAAAATCACATCAAATCTAATTCCAACTTATCTTAGTGTGACTTCTAGTGTTACTTCAAAGCCATAAGTAGAATACTTTGGCTACGGTGAAACTATATCTAATTCTAACTTGTCTACATGATCGTTTCTATGATTATTTACTTCAAAGTTATAAAGATAATATTTTTAATAAATTGGAATTATATCTCATTCCAACTTGCTTATAATATTATTTTAAATCAAGTTGGAATTATATCTAATTTTAACTTGCTTATAATATTATTTTAAATCAAGTTGGAATTATATTCAATTCCAATTTGCTTATAATATTATTTTAAAAATCTCATGTAGTATATTTTGAATAATTTTAAAAAGTCACAACTAATTCCATTTTGTCTATCAACGCCACTTCAAAGAACCAAATAAAATATTTAAAACCAAATTAAAATTATATTTAATTCCACATCCATCATTGCCACCTCAAGTAATGCAAAATACCAAGTAAAATATTTAAAACCAAATTAAAATTATATTTAATTCCACGTCCATCATTGCCACCTCAAGTAATTCAAAAGACCAAGTAAAATATTTAAAACCAAATTAAAATTATATTTAATTCCACGTCCATCATTGCCACCTCAAGTAAAATATTTATGACCAAATTGAAATGATATCCAAGTCCAACCTACCATGTACAATAAGAGAGATCAAATTAAAATCATATCTAATTCCAACTTGTTCATATATTATATTTTAAGATAATATTTATTACCAAGTTGAAATAATATTTATTTCCACTTACATCAACTTGTTAATATAGTATATTTCAACTTATGATTGTATTGATTGGGAACACTTAAAATTGACCTGAATTAAAGTGGGATTTGGGATCCAGATGACAGAGTGGATCATGGGATGCATAATTTCTTCATCCTTCACAGTTCTATTCAATGGCGAGGTAATATAGTTCTTCAAGAGCGGTAGGGGACTGCGCCAAGGGTGCCCTTTATCTCCTCTACTTTTTATTCTAGTTATGGAAGGCCTCAATATCTTATTGAAAAATAGTTTTGATGAAGGATCGCTCTCCGGTATTAAAGTTTCGAGATTCATGAAAATTCTCCACTTACTGTTTGTGGATAATGTCTTAATCATGAAAAAGGAAAATATTCAACAATGGAGGGTTATAGTCTTTATTATCAACTTATTTTGCAAAGCTTCGGGTCTTATGATCAATCCTACAAAGACCACGGTCCATTTTTAGGGCCTCTCAGATACTGAACTTTTACCCTTCAAGGATTTTTTGCCTTATAACTTCAATGACCTTTCCATTGGCTTCCTTTATCTGGGTTATTATTTGAAGACTGAAGCTCACATGGTAGTAGATTGGGATTGGTTAGTAAACAAGATATCGAAGAAGATAAACTCTTGGTGTTATAGGTGGCTCTCATTGGGAGGTAGATATATCTTAGTAAAAACAATGCTGGAAGGACAACAAGTTTATTGGATGTCGACGGAGGCAATCCCTCGCTTGGTACTTTGCAAGATCAATAAAATGATGTTCCATTTCCTCTGGAACGGTCATAATGATTCTCAGCATTATCATCTATGTAGATGGGATATTCTGTCTAGACCGAAGAATAATGGTGGGTGGGGGTTTCGTAATCTTGGATTTTTCAACTTGGCTTTGAATGCAAATACTCTGTGGAGAGTGCTGACTCAGGAAGGTATTTGCCATAGAGTTATTTTGGTCAAATACTTGCCAAATAGTACTGTCATCAATTGGTTCCGAATGGAAAATCATTTACATCACTCATCTTCCAGAATGTGGTCTAGTCTTATCCGATTTGTTCATGTATTAACTCATTGGCTCAGCTGGCGCTCGGGTTCGGGTCATCTCATTTCGATTGGTAGAGATAGGATCCTAGGCTTAGGTGATAAGGCATTTCTCTCAGAAGATCTCATCACTCATCTGAATCAGCAGAGGATTGTTGTTTTATCACAAGCCTCGAGAGCCCGTGATCAAACTACCTTAGTAGAGAAGTGGTTAAACATCGTGGATTTGAGACTCCCCGGTACTTTAGCTTCTAAATGGGACTACTTTGTTAAAGAACTTCAGGGAGCGAGTATTTCACTCTTTGATTTTAATGATACACTATTATGGATGGGAGGTGATTCTACGGGAAAAATCAGTGTGAAAAATATATACTCAACACTCATCTCAACCCTAGATCTTCCGAAGTGGCGGGGATGGAAGGTGAGTATTTGGAAATGGAAACTTCAATTGAAAATTAAATTATTTTTATGGCCAGCGGCTGCAAACAGGATTTTGACTTGGAACATCCTTCAAAAGAAGGGTTGGGAAGGCCCATGTATGTGCATTTTATGCAATCTCAATACATAAGTCATTAATCACCTGTTTCTACATTGTATGTTTACTCAGAATGCCTGGTCCAAAATCTCCCTATTATTAAAAATAAAAAAAATGTGGGCACGACCCACGCTGTAGGACTGTATAGAGGAGTGGACGCAGGATAAATCAGTTTCAAAAAAGTTGGCGGCTTACACTTGCTGGTTTATCTGGCTGAGAGAAATAAGGCCATATTTGAAGACAAATCTCCTTCAGTCAAGGCTGTGGTTTACAAGATTCTTGGCATTCTTAACATGACCATTTCTTCTCCAAAATTTAAAGCCACGAAAACTTGCACTGTTACTCAGTTGGATGGATACACCCTCTCTTGTTTTGACGGAGCTTCCATTTCAGGTGGTGGGATATGCGAAGCTGGGGGTGTCATAAAACAATCAGATTCAAAGGTTCACGGGTGGTTTATAAATTGCGGGGAAGGTTCAAATACAAAGGCCGAGCTCATGGGTGTGTGGGCTTCTTTATCTTGCAAGGAAGTGGAATATTCAAAAGATTCAGATATTGAGGGATTCAAAAGTGGTGATTGACTGGTTAAATCACATAGGAAAGCTACATGCCATTGACATTGAAGGTTGGAAACTCAGAACAAAGGATTTGGCAACAAATTTTCTAGGAATCAACTTCCAACACATTTTCTGGGAATTCAATAAGGAAGCGAACGATCTTTCCAAACAAGCGCTTTTGACTCTAAAAGGAAGATTATCCATCTTCGCTTGGGATAATGGGACGACAGGGCCTACTTCCATTATAAATCTCTTCTAGGCTTCTTGGGATTTTGTCGTTTTTTTTTTCTTCAGTTTTTGTAAAGACTTTAGTACGTTCGGGTGTTGACAATGTCATAATGTTATGCTAGCCTATATGTCTGATATGTTGTAGTGATCCATTTGGGATAGAAAGAAAAAAGTGGACTGTCTATTTTGGATCCTTTTTTATAAGAACAATTTGATGTATTTGATGGGATAGCTGTGATATCCTGGAGAAGTATCTTGCTATGTAAAAAAAATTATAGTCTAATATAATTTTGTGTGAATTTTCTATTGGAAAAAAAAAACAGTGGGATTTACTTCCCTATTAAAATTCAGAATCACTTCTCTATCGAAGTTCATATCCACTTTTCTCTTGATATTCAAACTCACTTCCCTATGCAAAACAAACAAAAGAAAATCTATTGTAACCTCAAATCCCTGGTTTTGTAAAAAGCACATGAAGATAGGGTTGTCAAAAGGTATCATGTGCAAAACAATTAGAAACAAAAGCAGATCCATTATAACCTCAAATCCCAATGGACATTAATGCTATGTAAGTCTTGTTATTTTTAAGATGTTAATTTCTAAAACGTATAGGAAATAGATTATTGAATGACATATTTTTTTATTTATTTTTTTTGTAAAATTCAATCTAGGGATATTGTAGTATTATTAGTTTCTTAATATTTGAATATCGCGAGTAATGCATAAGCTAGAAAAAAACCCCTAAAATAATCAATGAATATACCTCTAAAGAAACCCTAAAATAATCAATGCATATACCTATTGTAATGCATAAGCTAGAAAGAAACTCTAAAATAATCAATGCATTACATCGATTAACGGTGTGAGGTGTTATCGATTTATTATAGCGGAAGATAGATAGTCGCGGGGCCGTTCAATGATGCTTGTTGCAAAAACCAATGATCACAGGGCGGGTCTTTAATTTTTCCCAAGGAATAGGGATTAGTGTTGGATTTGATTTCATAATTTTATCCAAGGAATAGGGATTAGTGTTGGATTTTAGAGATGTTTTTTATAATATATTTATTTTTATGATATTTTAATTATTATGAACAAACTCAACAGATTATTCTATGTTCTTCAAATCTTCAACTTGAGTTGAATTGAGTTATTATATAGTGTATCATCACATGTATTTGGTATTGAATTTCTCCTTGTTATTGGTAATGTAAGGATATGTTTATTTTTTTCCCACTATTTTCACTGCTAGGTGATGAGAATTAATGAAGCAATTTTTTTGGGGGATTGTTGTCTGTAACTAATTATTGAGGTGATCACAATTTCTTTATGACCCTATTTTGCACTAAGTCTTTAATTGCTAATGGTTCACCCAAAAATCTTTTTCCTCAAATTCCCATGAGATTCAATCTTTGCTAACATTTTTTGTATGAAGTCTTTAGTGCGCAAATAGCTCATCCCACAAATCTTCTTCCTCAATTTCCTAGTTTATTTTGAGATGCATCTTTTCTATCATCGATAATGTGTTCTAATACATATGCTTTGTTTAGTTGACCTAGAAATAGAGGTTATTAGAGATACCTCCACACCTAATTTTAAGACGATCTAAAAAATAACATGTTCAGAAATTTGAATAAACTTGCACTATATATAATTTTCATTTATGAAAAAATTGTGTGATTGTTTAAAAATAGATATTTTCTAAAATTGTTTTTTTAAACTTTCAAAAGAATGTAATGTTTTATATAATATTAAAGTCATTAAAGTGAGTGGTAAACCATGAAATTGTGATATTGTTGAGCTCATTTTCTATTAGTGGAGCATATAATATTTTTTGGAAGTGGTTAAGTACATTAAAAGTTGTGGGGGCACCTCAACAAAGCTCTAGAGGAAAACCAATGGCCATGTTATTTTCAGTCTTATCCATTAAGACCGTTATGCTAAACCTAATACCAAACTAACCATATTGGGTACAAAGCTTGTGATATATTCACGCCAAACACTTACACCACTCTGAATTTGAAATTCATATAATGCATGTGTATTTCATAATGCACACACATTATAACACACATGTGATTTATAATGAATGTGTTTTATATAGAACTACAAAGAACCTTTAAGCTATTTACAAAAGAAACATCCATGGTGGACGATTCTTATCAAAGATATCTTAGTAGATTACCTATATAAACTAGATGATGTGCCTAGGGTCATGGAAGGTTGTTTGAGGACTTGTTCATGGCCCTTGAGCCAAATGAGCATTATTTAGGGCTTTAGTCCCTTGATTTCATCCTTTGACCAATGTTAAAGCTTTTCGGTTCATGGTGGGAAGTTCCTCATGACGATGATCACATTCTTAGTCAAAATCCAAAGCTCTCCTACATAGATCATGTGTGGTGGGTTGAGATGTCCTTCATGGCCATTGATCACAAGAAACATCATTCATGATCTAGGTGGATATCGGTGGCCACCCACCTATTCCAACTAGATCAAAACAATCTTTAGGCAATTTACTATTTTTAGCAGTTTTTTGGTTCCTAAACTTCCAGGGCCATTTTGAGGGCCTAAATGAAGTTTTTTTGGGATCGGGCACCTCAACAATGCTAAGGCTTTAATTGAGCCCCCAAAATGAATCTCCTTGATGATACCTTTGCAACAAGCTTTTGTGCACCCCAAATAAATATCGTATGCCAAAGTTACGCCTTCGGGTAGTTGATACACCAAACTACCCAAAATGGG
This sequence comes from Picea sitchensis, assembly GCA_010110895.2. Lineage (NCBI taxonomy): Eukaryota > Viridiplantae > Streptophyta > Pinopsida > Pinales > Pinaceae > Picea > Picea sitchensis. Next base: position 45,148 of record SNQJ01S0130694.1, read on the forward strand.
GTCCACAAAACTGTTGGTTTTTCATCTTCCAGGGTTAGGGTTTTGGAATTTATTTATGTTAAAAGGCCTTTAGAGCCTCATTGTAATCCATCTTATTGTGAATGTGAGTAGCTGTCACATCTCTTCTAAGAGAGAAACTGCCACCATTTTAGCAAGTCTTTCACTCTGTATTTCTACAGTTTTGTACATTTCACTCATTAATAGAAATTGTGTATTATTGTATCTATGTGTTTATGGTTGCATATTTGATATATTTATGTTATATTATTGGATATCTGAGATAAATCTATACATTTATTTATTACATCTCTGCTCTCATTTGATGCCGAAAATAATTCAGATCAGTGGTATCATAGTAGGCTACTCTTGATCGTTTTTTTCAGTGCATGTCCCTGATGAGGTTCGAGTATAGCAAGTTGGGTATCGAGCTTGTCTCTCTTGAGGACAATTTCTCTTGCATGCTCAAGAAACCCTCCATGGTGGAAGAAAAGAAAAATGACAGAGGAAATGATTCTATTAATCTGTTGCTTAAGAAAGTTCTCACGTGACAGAGGGACAAAATGATGAAGAATTTTTCCCACATCCTTCAACGCCTATCGATAAAAACTAGTGCTTCTTCATCAAGCGACCACTTTGGAGGCACCTCGCCTTTCAAGGTACACGTTAATTTTATATTCTGGTATTTGAAGGACAGATAGATGCATATGTCCTAGAAAAATGGTAAAATATGCTTGAAGGATATTTCTATGTTCACAATTTTTTTGATAGGGAAAAGATCACTTTCACACTCCTTAAAGATCTCCCCCATGTCAAAAATTGGTGGGAAACTTATTGGGAGCAAAGTTCCACAGAGGAGTCTGGAATATATGGGGTCAAGCCCACTTGGGATTTTTTGTGGATGTGGTCAAGGAACGATATTACCCTATTGGTAACTATGATGACTAGTACATGAGATGGAACTATGATGACCAGTACATGAGATGGACCAAGCTGCGTCAAGAGAGAGGCCAAGCCATTATGGAGTTCACTGATACTTTCCATACCTTGTGCACCAAGCTCGGTATCAAATATTCTGATCGACATTTGGTTTTGAAATACCTTGGGGATCTACACAGATACATCCAAACTGAAATGGAGTTTCTGGACATCTCATCGTTGGGAGCTGCCTATCGATACACTGTCAAAATCGAGTAGAAATGTAGGCACTAGAACAAACAGGAGTTTAGATCTGCAAATCCATAACAACCAAAGTGTGATAAAGACGACCCTAACAAACAACCTCTCGAAAACTAGTCTATGCCACAGGAAAAGAAGGGTCAGAGAAAGACAAAGACGAACACTGGAAATTGGTGCGATTTCCACAAAATCCTCTGGCACAACACTGATGAATGTTGCTCAAAATAGTCATTGGTAGTCAAGATCAAAGAAAAAGATCCAAACCCATATTCATAATCCGATTCAGAAAATAATGGAAGAAGAAAGATCATCGACACAGACCCCACTGCTATTGTCGTGACTGCAACAATTCAACCAAAAGAATCAATAGATCCCGAGGAGGGGGGGTGTCTCTTTCATTCACATATGTTGGTGAAGGGGACCTCATTGCATTTCATTTTTGATAGCGGAATCCAAAAGTACCTCATCTCAGCATACGTCATCAAACAGTTGGGATTGTCGACAACACAACACCTGCAACCATATAACATTGGGTGGCTTCGCCAGGGATGAGATCTTTGTGTCAACCAACAATGCCATTTTTCATATGGCATCCAACCCTTCAAGGATGAGGTATTATGTGATGTTTCCCCACTCGATGTCTGTGATGTTCTTTTGGGTCAGCCATATATGTGGAAGCACCATGATATTTATGAGTTTCGACCCCGTAGTGTCATTGTTACTCTGGGGGGTCATCTCTACAAGATACCAGAGGTAGTTCCAACTATTGTCCCACCTAAACAGTGCCACAAGGTAGTATCTCATACTACAAAATTCATCTTCTTCACAGTCTGTTCAAAAGGTGAACAAAAGAACACCACAATCGTTGCAACCTCATTCCAAGCACCTTCTATTCAATAGAAGCATGTCGACAAGATTGAAGCAAAGCAAAATGATTCCTTTTTCACACAGTCATCTTATGTAGCCAGACTAGTTAAAAAGGTCCAACCCTTCCAGCCATAGGTTCGTGACAACCTTCAACAAGCTAAGCAATGCAACTTCTCCAACAAGGAAAGCAACTCATCAAGATGCGGATTCAACAAACGCTTTTCCCTCTCCCCGGGTACTCAACACAATGGAGACCATTGCTTTCTAATGAGGGAAGATTGATCCAGGTGGATATCGGTGGCCACCCACCTATTTTAACTGGCTCAAAACAATCTTTTGAAAATTTACTATTTTTAGCAGTTTTTCAGTCCCTAAACTTCCAGGGCCATTTTGAGGGCCTAAATACACATATGTGGTACACAATACCTCCTAACAAAACTCGTATTCTCAATGGGAGGCCAAAGATTCCCTTCATAGGTCATATGTGGTAATTGAAGGTTTTTGCCATGGTTTTCATGCCTAAAGAGCATTATTTAAGGCCTTAGACCCTTGATGCCATCCCCCAACAAATGTCAAGGCCTACAAATCAATCTACGGTGGACAATTCTTGTCAAGCCTATTTTAGTAGAATGCCCAAATAAACTAGGCGATGCACCTAGGGTCATGTGTGGTTGTTTGAGGCCTTTTCTGTGGCATTCAAGTTCAAAGATCAATATTTAGGGCCTTAGGCACTTGATTTCATCCCCAAACCAATGTTGAGGACCCAATATCATTCCACGATGGGTAATTCCTCCTAACAATAATCACATTCCTAGTTAAAGTCTAAATCTCCCCTACATATAGGTAATGTATGGTGGTTTCACACCTCCCATGTCCTTCAAGCCCAAAAATCCTCATTTAGGGCCTCAGGCACTTGATTTCATCCCCTAATGTTATGAAGGAATCAATGCATGTTTGTACTACATAATACCTCCTAATGGTGCTCAAGTATTTTTAGTTGGAGGGAAAATATCCCCTATGCATGTTATGTGTAATGGTTTGAGGCCTCTTTCATGGCCTTTGAGTCAGAGAAGTCCCAGTGAGCTACCGAGTCACTTGTTTTCATTCCTCGACCATTGTTAAGGCCCTCAAATTGGACCATGGTGTGAAATAACTCCTAAGAATGATCATATTTCTAATGGGAGACAAAATATCCACTTGAGTGGTCATGTGCTCTAGTTTGAGGCCTTGTTCATGGATGTTTAGCATGAGAAACCTCATTCATGGATGGTGGAACTTGAGAATCCTCATTCAAGGCCTAAATCCCTTGATTTTATTTGCTAGCCTATTTTCATGGCCCTAATACATGTCTATGGTGCATAATACCTCCTAGTGGCACTCCCTGGTCACGCTGGAGAGAAAAGGAACTCCAATTCAATGTCTAATTAGCTTGAAAGTCTTGAGGATTTTGTCACCAATGTTGAATACCTAGTGGAGTAAAGTGGGGTAGTTGATAACATCTTTGTCAAACTGAATTTTTGGTTAAAGATGTGCCACAAGATTAGAAAATTAAGGATGAGACTCAAGCACATCCAACAAAATGCTAAAACATATCCAATTGGTTGTGTTTCCTTCTAATCTGAATGTTCATGGTCAGGTATGGGATGAAGATAGTTCTAAAGAAAATAGAGAAAGATCTATTTCTCTTCTTCAAGAATCATTGATTGTGGAAAAAAACAACGATATTGAAGTGATTATTACACGGATATTGGAGGAAGATAGCTATCACTCATTGTCGTTGTGGGCATATGAGGGTAGGAAAAAACCCTTATTCTCTAGCACATTTTCAATAGTTGTCTAGCACCCTCATTCTGGATGGCATTGGAGGTTTGGATGGAAGATAGGATTCATGTGTAGAGCATGTGGAAGATTTGATCATTGAATCTTGAAAAAGATGAAGGTGAAAACTACTAGGAATTCTTCAAGATTTATGAGAAAGTAGACACGGAGCTGAATCTCAGGATCATATTGAGTCCATTCACAGTTTTGGCTATCCGAGGTTGTTGTTGGGAAACACGATGAGATGATTGCAAAATACTTGGGAGAACTCGAGTTGCCAAAGAAAGTGTGTAGCAACCATTCAAAGCTAGTGTTTTCTGGACCTGCGAACAATGACCAAATCTTCCTAGTAAAGGCAGTGTAGAGTAGCAGTCACCAACAAAGAAATCAATGGATGCTTATGAATTTTGGAAATATCCAATCCCATGGAGAACAGTAGCACTAGCTCTACCGAGATTAAATATTGTAGGACGAATTCACCCGCAAGAGATGATGTCTCCTTGACGAGTAATGACGTGACAATTCTACTGATCATCGTTTGAACCACCGAATTCTCTATGGTGTAGAGATATGAAGTCATTGTGTAATTTGTCAAAGATATTTGTAGATATATCATGAGATCTAGGTTACCTTCTTGCAGCATGTCAGAGAGAAGAAGACACCTATCATGTAGAGAAAGAGGGTGCATCAAGATTTTTATTCATTCATTGTTAAGATAAGGAACAACTCACACTGGAGTCATGCACTAAGAGAGTCGAAGGATTGGTTTGAGTGCATGAGGACCTGCCCATGTGATGCCTGAATATCTCTTTCCCAGGAGATACAATATATATGTTTTATTGTGGTTTGAATATCAAAAATTTTTTGTTGTTTGAATTGTTGGGTCATTGAAAACATTGTAAAGATCTTAATCATCATCAAAGTGATGGATGCCATGATGGTTCACATTGATTGTAAAGGTGATGAAAATGTCCTGGTGTTAGAAAAAATGACACATATTGAGCCTAGTCAACTTAATATGTAAGTGAAGTAGTCGTTAGAATTGACTACTCTAACAATTGCCAGGTAAATCATGGAGATC
>SNQJ01S0130698.1:0-15570 GCA_010110895.2 Picea sitchensis
CTTTGTGCATTGTGATTGTTTTATTGTTCATATGGTTAATTCTTAGTGTAGTAATGTATGCTTAGATGGACATGCTATGATAGCTTAGTACTTAGTGATGTGAATGAATGTTAGATATGATCTGTTTAGATGTGGTAGATCTGAGTGAATATTACATTTCTCTGTAATTAGGGTTTTATCTGTGAAGTAAATACAGTATAGATACCAATGAATGATGATTTTTAAGTGTTATGTTAAGGTGTTGTAATCACAGATCTGTGTTCCAACTAAGGTTGCAGACACTGGAGTCCTGCAACCACCCCTGCCTCTACCTCGGGTGAGACTTCATCTGCTTCGCAGGTGTTTCCAAAAGGGCCGGTAGTTAAGGTTTTTTTGGTGCGTTGTTGAAGCGTTGAACCCTCGTTCTTCCCCTGTGCAATAGTTGGCCCAACTAGTATTTATAAGAGGCCTAGAACCTCATTTGGAGAACACACCCAATAATCTCTCTATCTCAAGAGAAAAATCTCCAAGTCTTAGAGGGAGACGCAACTTCAACAAGGAGGTGTTTCATGAAGGATTTTGGTCTATTTACTAAAGTCTATCTTGGTCAAGTGGTGTGCTACTCTATTCTGGTTAGGGTTTGTTGAGGATCTTCTACTTTGTGAGACATATCTTAAAGAAAGACATTGCTCTTGTTAACAAAACTATACTAAAGAAGTTTTGTTGGGTTTTCTTCCCCGAGAGGGTTTCCCAGGGTAAATCCTGTGTATGATGTGGATTCCATTCTTTCAGTGATTCTCTTCTATGCAGTTATTATAATAATTGTTAAAATTTAAAGAACGTGAATTTAGTTAATTGCTTTAGTCAAAAATTCAACATGGTGTCAGAGCAGGCCTGAAAAACTCCATTTGCGCAGTATTGAGGAAATCCTTGGGGAAATCAAAGCCTTGGGAATGCTTCTCTAATCCATGTGCACCTTTTCCTTAGAGAAGTTTTCAGTTTCTACAATTTTGAAAATTAGGGTTTCTACATAAAACCCTAGGAGGTGGCATCATATATTTCCTAAAGGAGGTTGGGAAGAGTAAGAACATCAAGGAACTCACATTAGGATGGCACATCTATCCTCTAGATTATATTTCTAAAAATCAAAAGTTGGAAAATTAGGGTTTCCTCATAAAACCCTAGATCAACACGTCAAGATAGTTGCAAATTCAACTTGGATTAGATTTCATCTTGGCATAGCGCACTCTCTGGTAAGTTCAAAATCCTTCCTTGAAATTTTAATTTATTGTCGTATTTTCGTCACAGGGAAAAATGATTATCAGCACTAATATTGATGAGAAGCTTGAGGGTGTTGATAGCTTCCGAGCATGGATTCGTCAAGGAAGAATTTATGAAGCTGAGGGAGATGAATCCAAGGAAAAACACAAGAAGAGATTGGTCAAGGAAAAGATAATCATGGCAGATTCTGTCAAGGATCACTTGATCCCTCACGTCTCGTCTTTAACAACTCCAAAGCATATGTTTGATTCCCTATCTCGATTATGTTATCACTCTGTCTCCTTGGCTGTGAAAGGAAAACCTAGAGGTAACCACAACCAACTTGCAGATTGGAAGCTAGCCCTTCGAACCCAAAGAGGGATCTCTTTGTTATAACTCTGCCATAGAAAGACTGGTTATTTGATCAAGAATAGTGGCTAGACCTTCAATTAAGTGAGGATTTTAAAATATGGTGGTAGGGTTGAGTGAAACGCTCATTGGGGCATGGAGTCATAATAAAGAGATGTCAAATAAAAGCTTTCAAAACTGGTTAATATGAACAAATGCACTTCAAAGGTTGGGTAGCTAGCAATCTGTCAATCATCAAAGATATTGTAATATGGTGGTGAGAAGAAAGCAACACATCAATCATAATAGAGCACATGTCAGTGGATGAATTATGTTACAATATCAGAAGATTAATGTAGGAAGTTGAATGTGAGATAAAGAGCATCAACGATGAATTCTCTATCTATAATCATCCATTCAAAATAGAAGAATAAAAAACATGGTTAACAATATGGAAAACTTTCACAAATAAAACACACTACAGATTACTAACACAAGAATCTCTTAGACAAAAATGTTGAATTACTTCTGCTCAAAATATTTTCATTAATATCAACATCAAAATTGAATACACAGTGTCCAAGAAGTCTTTTTTCTCAAGTCCTGAACCATTTCACCCTTGTTTCTTTCATCATATATAGATTTACATTACATTCCAACTCAAGAGGGTCGAAATATTTAGGGTTTCTAATTTTAGAAGGCGTTACAACAGATTAATAACTAATTGCACCATACTCCTGTATTTTAGGATTTAATTTTAGCTAACTAATACAACCGCTTCATATCTCATCTACACAAATTTGGTGGAAAAAAAGGTTGATATTTTGATCCTCATGATGACTTAACACATTCCCCTTAGATTGAAGCTTGATAGGATTGATTTGTGTTGACTATACCATTTCGCAGCGAACTGGTAAATTTGCTACGAAATCTCTTTTTCTGACTTAACACATTCCCCTTAGATTGAAGATGAATAGCATTGATTTGTGTTGACTATACCTTTTCACAGTGAACTGGGAAATTTTCTGCAAAATCTCTTTTTTCTGACTACAGATGCTGCAAAACCGATCCAGGATTCATTCATCATCTCCAAAACTTGAGCAAACTTCAATCAACAAAGACATGATGTATATTGAGTATTTCCAATTCATTCTACTTCCACCTCAACTAACAAATCAAGATTCTTCTTTGAAGTATGTTCCTTATTTAACCTATCATTTGCATGTAATGTTATATTCTATATGTATAAGTTTTTTACTTGTTTGTGTAGGGGAAGACACCTCTTAACCATCCTCTCGTTTTTTTCCAAGGCTCCTTCACATAATTCAAAGTGTTATGCTATCTTTCTTTTCATTTTTCTATTTTCTTCCCTCAGTTGTACAATCACACCATGAGCTTATTTTAGTTGTTTTATGAGCCTATTAATTGTCATGTTATTTTCTTCTGAGGGAGATTGAGTTTCAACAACTTTTTTAGCTACACAATGAGCAAGTATCTCATATCTAATGTCTTCATCATGAACCAGTTTCCTTGTTGTTGATCTGGTCACAGGTCTACTAGGTGTCTCTTTTTCAAGTACTTATGGACTGAAGATAGCCTTTTTACTTCATGGAGGTTGGACTTCCACAATTTCCTCATCTTCATGATAGGGGTATGCCTCATATGTAGGGATTAGCTTCTTCATGGATGACATAGTTAGGGGTCTCAAAGGTTTTTCCATTTATGTTGCTTCAGAAGTAAAAATAAGTTTTTTTTCCTTTCATCTTACTTCTCTAACTGTCAAGGGTTTGTTCAATGTTTGCAGATGTATTTACACCCTGATCCAATATCCCCTTACATGTTTCCTTTTCCTTGGATCCTTTTCTGAGATAAATTATGGTTGTAGTTTCAGGGATTTAAATTACGGCAAGTTGTTGTTCTTTATCCTTTCCTCTTTTCATTTTTAAACTGCTAGAAGTTGCTTTATCATTTGTGGAAAGGGTACTTCCCTTAGATGGTGAAGAACTAGTGGCCTCTACACAAAACCCTGATATTAAAAAAAGGAACCCCATTCTCCATTTGTTTTCCTAAGCTCCTCAAGGACTAAAAGTGTGATAAGACCAAAATGAAAGAGACTAGGTTCAAATTTCTTAGACTTTGCATGTACTTTGTCATCTATCTTCCCCAATCTTATATAAAGATAAAATGGAATATTTAAATATTTCTTACCTATGAAATGCATAAGGAGTCTGATATGATATAGGTAAACCATGTTGAAATGCCCCTCGCAAGTGAAATGTCTTTGGATTACTCATAGCAGCTTGTCATGGTGTTCTAGCATATGGCTCCTTGGCACCCCTTTTGACATATTTTCATTCTAAAATTCTAGCTTAAAATAATAACTACATTATGAAGAATCCAGAGCCATTCCCTTGAACCACTTCTCACCTTGCAGGTGTATTTTTGTAGTTGTTGTAATTGTCTGCTATGTGACCTGAAATTTCAATGATCCAACTCTTGTTTTGACAACATCAAAATTCATGGAGAATTGCTTGGCTACATCCATGTGACCTCCCTGAAAATTTTCAAAGAAGGTGAGGCATCCCACTTTTTGAGAAGATTCTCTAAAGATAGGATTTGAATCCAGCAATTACATACCCTCAGGTTCAAACCTCACTATATCGTCCCCCTTGTATATCTTCTTCTTTTGCTTGGAATGTTCCATTGTTGTTGGTAGAGAGTAATATGATGATGGTGGGAGAAGGGGGTAGAAAATATTATGAAATGTACAATAAATAAGAGACAGGGATTTAGCAGCAAGAAATTTCACAGAAAACTAGAATTTTCCAGCGAACAAGAACTTTCGTAGCGAACAGGAACTTTCGCAGAGAGATACATTTTTGTAGAGAACTAGAACTTTGATGATTTTTTAAAAGAGGAAATAACACATGGCCCTAAAACTTGATTGATAAGGAAATAAATGACTCCCATGATTGCTTACCATTATGGAGATAGGGTAATTATGTAGTGATTTGACATTGACAGTTGGGTCATTGCGAAATGCTAGGAGGTTTTGTAGTGAAATTTAAATTGATTGGTTGCAAGTCCTTTAAAGGTACAATTTGGATTGAAAATCATAACTAACCTTTAGTAAATGTGATATCATGCTCTCGTGACTCTTTAAAGACATAATGTAATAACTTTAGACTCACCCTTTTCAAATGATGACAAAGGACTATGGGATAACAATGTGACAAGACTGACTTGACCTTGAACAATAATAACCACTAACCTATGAATTGATATGATGTTATAATTCCCTTATATATGACCCAATCAAACCACAAATTTTACTCACAAATGAGTGAACCCAAGAAAATTCATCATGGAACAGTAACCCTAGAACTTTGACACATGATTTTTGAGAGACCAAGACATGACTACAAGACTAAACAATAAACAAAACAAGGTATTTTGAATTTGTACATTTATACACACTAACATAGGCTCCAATGGGGATGTTATCCTCCATGTGAGGTAGCAAAGAACCAGCAGACCAGTTCCTTATCCATTGGGCTTATTCTGAGACTGAAAACTATATAGAAACTCATACAAACTTGAACTATTTAGACTTATTTACATACAAGATGAACTAAAATCATACTAACAGTCACCCTTCCGAATCTTAAGGCCTTCACCTCAAGCTTCAAATTATTTAGAGTGTCATCCACACCTGTAAATTTTTACAATAAAATGAATATTTACAATGAAATGAATGGATCAAGTTGTTTTCAAGTTAGATAATGTTTTAAGAACCTCCCATTGACTGGACCTCCAGCAATAAGTTCTCCATCCAAATCGTCTAAAATATAATCATTATGTCCATGATAAGAAACAATCTTATAGGGCCCCTTCTAGAGATGATTGAACTTCCCATGTTTTCCTTTTTCCTCATTTCAAGCATCCCACTTCAGCACTAAATCATTCATCTGAAAATCAACATATTTGGTTCTCTTATCAAAGACTTTCTTCATCTTTTCCTGAAACAGTTGAGTATTATTATACACATCTTTTCTCTTCTGTTGAACATGAATAAGTTGATTGATCCTCCTTTGAATGTCACTAGGTTCAACTTTTTTTCCTGAAACAACATCATGACCGGAAGTCCCAAAGAAGTAGGAAAAACCACCTATGTACCATTTACTAACTGGAATGGTGAAGTTCCAATTGAATATTTAAGGTTGGTTTTGTCTACCCCCAATGAAAATATCAACTTTTTATGCTAAGATTTTTTGTTCTCTTGCAGTAATTTCTTGATGATCCTTATTATAATGTTGTTTGATGACTCGGCCAATCCATTACCTTGAGGGTAATAGGATGTAGAATGACTGAGAATTATGTTATAGTTTTCACAGAATTTGATCATTCTCTTCTATTTAAAAGATGATGTGTTGTCAATCATGATTCTCCTAGGACAACCAAACCTGGAAAAAATGTTGTTTTCTAAAAATTGAATTATCACAACATCAATTGCTTGTCTAGTTGGTACAGCCTCAATCCATTTGATAAAATATTCTATAGCGGTCAATATCCACCTATGTTAACCTAAAGATGTCGGATGAATCTCACCAATGAAGTTAAGGCCCCACTGCTAGAAAGGTGCTTCCACTGAAATAGGATTCAAAGGCAATGGAAACAACTTTCTCTTTCCTTCAAAAAATTGACATTCATGACAAGTTTTCACTCCTTTATACACATATGAAAATATTTTTGGCCAATAGAAGCTTGCTCTAAGAATATTGTTCACAGTAGTCTTCCAGTAGTGATGTCCTCCACAATCACCCTTACAAAATTCCTCCATAGTCTGTTGTGCTTCATCTTTCAATAGAAAATTTAATAAAACTCCACTTGGATCCTTCCAATACAAAAAACCATCTATGATACAAAATTGTGTTGCTTTCAATTTCAAAAATATGGCCTTTGTCTTGCTCAACTCTGGTGGGGCTTGTAAATTATACAAAATATAAATTATATCACTATACCATGGAGATGAAAGGAAATTTTGAGATACCTAAAATAATGGTTTTGCATCCATGTTTTCTGAAAGGTCTACAATGAAATTGACTCCTAGGAGATCAAAATTTGATTGAGCCATCATTTTTTCTAGTTCTTGATCTTTGACCAACTTTTTTGGATTTATCTTTAGATGATACTCTAGCATAGCTGCAATCCATTTCCCTCTTTGGCCTTTAGGATCTGGCTGAGTCAAAAATTCTTTGACTACATTATTAGGAACAAAAGAATTAACATGAGAATGCAAGATATAAACTCCGAACTCCTTTAATGCCTTCACCAGTGCATAGTCCTTATTTTCCATGTTGTTATAGTTCAATGTTGAATCCCTCAATTCTTTTATATAAAAGGCAATAGACTTCTCCAAATTCTAATCATTTTTCTGCAGTAACACTCCTACAATAGTATGCTCTGAAGCAAAAGAGATACCATGAAATCCTTTGAAAATTATGAACTAACAATGGTGCTTCAGTGAGTGCTCTCTTGACATCATCAAATGACTTATTTCCTCAGTTGTCCTTTTAGTTTCATTTTTTTCCTTAATATATTAGTAATAGACTTGATAATTTTAGCTAGGTTGGGAATGAACCTAATTCTTAATAAATTTATCCTTCCAAGGAAAGACTAAACTTCTTTCTTATTTCTAGGGATGTCTATTTTCTGATTGTTGCTACCCTACTTGGATCTATTTTGATTCCCTCTTTCGATATCACATGTCCTAACAGTTTCCTTTCTTGCATTGCAAAATTTGACTTCTTTGAATTCAAAGAAATACCAAACCTCCTGCACTTTTGAAAAAATTGTTTCGAATGCTCCTCATCTGAGTTAGAAAAAATTGTAATATCATCCAAATATATAACAATGAATTTCTCCCTTTCTTTTATAAAGGCTAAGTCCATAGCTCGTTGAAATGTTGCTCCTATGTTCATCAACCCAATTGGCATTTTTGCATACATGAATGTTCCCCAAGGTGTAGTAAAGGTTGTATTTTCTTGATCATATGGATGCACCATAATCTGATTATACTCTGAATAGCCATCCAACATTGACATTTTTTGTGATCCCACAACTTTCTGCAAAATATAATCCATCTTTGGGAGAGGATAGTTGTCTTTCAAAGACACCCTATTCAGATTCCTGAAATCTACACATAGTCTAATTTCTCCATTCTTTTTCCTAACAGGAACCAGGTTATCTAACCATTTGGAAAACCTCAATGAAACAATAATTTTTGCATCAAACAATTTATTCACTTCTTTCTCAATTAAAGGCAAAGCAATGGATTTCTCCTTGTTAGATTTTGTTTGAATGGTTTATGATCTTATTTGATTGGAATTGTATGTTGAATAATGTGTGTCATATACTTTCAAGTCCTCATATATCCATGCAAAAACATCAGACAATTCTTTCATCAATTTAAGATACCTTTCTCTGTTTTCAGGGGTTAAAGACTTAGACAATTTGATGAATTTTGGTTCCTTTTGAATTCCAATGTTGCAATATTTTTCCTCACTATCATCAGGAGTCAAATTTGGATTTTTTTCTACATCATTATTATCAAAAAAGTTCTCAAGAGGAACCAAACCCTTTGGGATGCAACTATTTTTCAATTGGATTATCTCCTTTCCTGCTATAACATTCTGATAGTCATGGGAATTTGGATCCAAACCTGCATTTTCATCTTCAACAAACATATTTTATTCATCAATATTTCTATAGGAAAATTCATCTGACATTTGAAGGAACCTAATGACTTGTTGATCATCTTCAAAGACCTACTAGTATTTGATATTGTCAGGTACCGATGGCCTGTGTTTGAATTCAATTTCATACTTCTTATTTGGATTAATAGGAAATTTGAAAACACTGTTTGAGGTAGCTAAAGCATCAACAATCTTATTTTTCCCTCTTGGTATCAGTGATACATCATACTCTATGAATCCTTCCAATAAATCTAGTACTTCATTCATGTATGCCCTCATCCTAGGATGATTGGTCTGATAAATTCTCTTAACCTGATTAATTACTAGCTCAGAATCACCATGAACAGTGATTCTCTTATCCTTCAAGTCTTTCAAAGTATGTATTCCCAAAATTAAATCCTCGTATTCATCTACATTATTTGTACAGTCAAAAACTAGCTTAAAAGAACAAAGTTTTGAATCACCTTTTGGAGGCACAATCCAAATACTTGCCCCAGCTCCTTCTTTATTGGAAGCTCCATCAAAATCCATGTTCCATAAACCATCAACCTTATTATTTGCTTGATCTAAACTAATTTCTTCCTACAGTTGTTCACTTTTCTTCTCTAGAATTTTAGGTTCATTCTTGTCCTCCTCTTCAAAACAAAGATCATTATAAAAAATAGAAGACCCAATATCAGTGTCAACAACATAAATAGGGTGATTATTAGGGCTATCTGGGATATTTACCATGTATGCCAATTGTGTTTCTATGTACAATCTCCTTTGTTTCCCAAACACTAGAATAGTTGCATATGACATGTCCATCTGCAAGGTACCATTTAATTTTGTTGCCCAAGACCTAGATAAAAACATCCTAAATTTAGGTGGAATATCAACAACCACCACATCCATAACAACACTTTTAGATGGGATCTGAGTTAAGGTAACATCAAGATATTTAATCAACCCTAGACATTTAACCTTCCTTGAATCAAATGAAAACAAATATTTATATGGTCTTGTGATGTCTAACCCAAGATTTTCCATAAACACCTTTAGCATCAAATTGTGGAATGCCCCTGAATCTAACATTGCATTATGCAAGGTCATATCATGAAAATTGAGACTAATGTAAAAAGGAGGTACTTCATCATTATCATTTCCTGCCTCAACCCAAGGACCAAAAAGGAAAGTAGGATGATCATCATGAAGATTTAGTGTTATATGTCTCTCCCATTTTCAACATCTTCATAATTTGACCTCTATATTCAGTATTCTTTACAAGTTCATTAAAAGGAATTGAAATTTTTAGCTTAGAGATTTCACTTTCAAGATTAAAAGGAGACCGAGACCTTTCTACCTCTTTGATGTTGACATCTTTATTTCCATGTTGAGCTTTCTTTGGAGCATCATCTTTTGGATTATCTTTCTCTAGCATGTCTTTCCTTGGAGGACCCTTCTTCTTTTGACTGGTAGAGGGATGATCAACTTGAAATTTATTTGGATTGACCACTAGTTTTATGTTTCTGAGATTGTACTGTTTCTAAAATTCTAAGATAGCATTTTGATACCCTTTCTATATTCTTTTGAATCCATCAACATGGCATTTTCTTGTTCTTGTAGAAATATGTCATGCTCTTCTTTAGTCAAATAGATTTCAAAATTATCTTCATCAAAAATATGGATTTGATCTTCAGATTGTTCAATAAATTCTTCTGCGGCATAATTCCCTTGAAATGGAGGTCTGATTTGTTGGTCTCCCTGATTTCTTTGATCACATTGTCTCACTTGAGGAACTGGAGGTCTCATGAAATTTGGATTTCTTATTTGAGGCTCTTGTATTTCTCTAGGAACAGGTCTATTATCCAAAGTCAAACTTTCTACTAACTTCTCCATATTTTTCACCATCATATCTAATTTTTCATCTGAAGATTGAGAGGATGGAGGTTGATTTTCTTCTTTAAATTTTTTTTTCTCAGTTTCAAATTTATTCTTATTTTTACCAGATGCCATTAAATTCACTTCCACATCTATATCATCATTCATCATATCATCTTAAATGGAATATCTTCTTTCTCTTAACAAAAGAAAAATCACTACTAAAAGCATCATCATAGTGCAATTGGGAAGCTCCAAGAGGGGGTTTAACTTGATATAGGATTGAATTGTACACTTTCATGAACCTAGTAGAAAATTCTTGCACTATCTCAGCAGGATCTCTTTTCAAATTGTTAAACTATGTCAAGAGTTGCAATGGATTTTTCTTATCTTCCCATTTTCTAAGAAAAACTTGTTCAAAACCTGGAAACTCATGAATACTTCTTCTTGCAAGTCCCTTAAACCATTTCTTGACTTCTCCAGAAAAAAAAAATTGTGCAAATTGTCCCATCTTAGCATCTTAATGGTCAACCTATTCTAAATCAATGAAATCATTAAATTTGTCTAAATTTTGTTTTGTTGTGGTATCTCTTTTTGCACTATATGTTTTAATTCTTTAGAATAGTTTTTGGGCAAGTCATGTAGTTGAGCAGGGAGAACACGAGAGGAAAACCTAGCAGCCATAACTCTGACAAAACTCTGACTTGGAGTTGGAACTTGGCTTGAAACTAAATCCTTTGGAAAACTGACACTAGCCTTTAGGGAATTTACACCGGGAGCAACAAGAAATAAAACTTAAACTTGTTTATATCAAACATTTTTTTACTTAAATCTAACTCTGATTTGGTTCTGAAGAGATATTTTTTTAATTTTACAACAAAAGAAACATATTCAAAACTTCTTACTTCATCTTTTGGCAAGGAAAAATTTATTTCTAAGAGAATGGTGTGTGATTCAGATGACTTCTTCTGACTTTTCGAATCATCTTCTATGGATCAAAAGCAGCCTCTGGAGGATTTCGATCTGGATTCTTCCTTGTATAAATCTTCTTGAGAGCTAGGATTTCCAGTGGGGTCACCTTTTACAACTGATCTTGACAATGAAATCGCCAGGGTAAATAATACAGCCAACTCCTGTGTTTGATTCTCTATCTACCCTCGGGAATAAGATATAAAACAAATGATACATATCTCCTAGGGAAAATTTCACTTTCATTCCCCAGCAACAGCGCCAAAATGTTATCACTCTGTAATTTTCCTTGGTTGTGAAAAGAAAACCCAGAGATAACCACAAACCAACTTGCATATTGGAAGCTAACCCTTCCAACCCAGAGAGGGCTCTCTCTGTTATAACTCATCCACAGTGTTGGAACACATATAATTTTGAGTTTTTGAACTTTAGATTTTGCTTCTTAGAAATAAAAGTTTTACCCAAAAAAAGCAAAAACTTAGAGAATTGTCTTTTTTTTAAATAAATCCAAAGGTCGTTGTTCTTCAATAAGGTGCTTACAATATCTATCATCGATGAGTTACTCTAATTTGATCAAAAGGTCCTAATGATCTTCGAAGTTTAGAAGTTGCCTGAGTTTTAAAAGAAAGACATTAACGGTCACTTCGAAGCTTCGCGCTTCAGGTATTCCCAAAAAAATAAACAATTAAAACCACGAAAGTCCAAAGTCCCAAAGATAGTCATTCGTGATAATTCCTAAAGAACTTACAGATGCATCATAGGACACGTGTCTTAAAAATCTTTTCTCAGGTTGACATGTGGTAGTTATTTTTAACACTTCCATCAGATGATTCCAACATTTTCAAGTGGCACATGTCACCTTTCTTTTCTTAACACGTCATCAAGAATGACGTCATCTCTGCCACGTTACTCAAGGATATTTCCCTTCAGGATTTTTAACAAATATCGAGTTCACAAACCACTGAAGTATCAAAGCCCCGAAGTAATGAATATTACAAAAAGTAAAAAGTGTTTTAAAGAGTTAATAAAACATTTAAATAACTTTAATTAATCATGATTAAGTATTAATTCTTGGAATTCAGCCTTCAGAGGATTTCTATCATGCTAAATCCAAAACTCCCAAACGTCGAACCGCCAAAGTACTTAAGGCTAACTCAATGATTAAAACATGATTAATTGAAACGTAAAAGTGAATAATAAGAGATTAACCTCTATGTGAATTCGGCCTTTGATAGATTTATTCCCTCTTACATTCAAAACCTCTGAATGTCGAACCGTCAAATTGTTAATGACGTTTATGATTGGCTAAAGTTAATGATTTGAATAATTATTGTGATTTGTCAGGAAGGCTAATTTTATGGTTCCACGAAAAGTTGTAAGGAAGCTCGATAGACCAGATTTCAGAATCTAGTGCAACGCTAAACCAGCTTGGAATCTTGATAAACTAAGAAAGGGACCAAATATGGCAGGGAAGGGTTAAATAGATAGAAATGGGAGAAAGAATGTGCAGAGCACAATCCTCTAGAATGATGAATCCCCGAAGTGAGAGATCAGGCGTCGTGTGTACTTTTGATTTGGACGACTTAGATTTACTTTGGAACTCTGAGCTTCGGGTGTTGTGAGATGCATAACAGCACAAGCCCCCCAAGTGTTAAGTTTATGAAGTAAGAAATCGGGCGTCGTGCATCCTTTTGATTTGGACGGCTGAGATTTACTCTAGAACTCCAGGCTTCGAGCGTTCTGAGATGCATAACACCACAAACCTTTTGTAGTTTCAGATCTGTCAATACGTTTCCACTTTGATCAACGATATAGATGAACTTCGGGCCTCAAAAATTCAGGAATTATTTACTCAGCACTGCTTGCTTCCTCCCGGAATATGAGATCACAAAATACAGGGATCTTCTGACATGTGTCCATCGATGGACAGAAATTGCACGAAGTTGTGATCGAGAGTTGTGACATCGTCTTAACCTTTGGGTGCTTCTCTCACTTTGCAAAATCGACAATCATGTTTTAATGGCGCGTGGAGATCAGCAGTCGAGAATGATTGCGAGGGGGGAGTTTGTGCAAAGTTTAATATCGAAAGGTAGTCCCACAATTTAAACTGAGGTTTTCTCTTGGGGGTACATGGCATCACAAGGTGCATTGCAGGGCGAAAGGTGGGTTACCTCAAAACCACTTCCTCGCTCCCTCACAAAATAGATCGTTAGAATCCTGACTCAACACCTGTCCTCCACCCACTCCACCTTTCACCCTCTATCATGTCACACCCTCCATGCTCCCGATATTGTCCACCTCACCACCTACATTCTCGCATCAACTCATCCCACCTCCTTATTGGATACTTTTCCCCACGTCATCCTATTCGTGAACGGTTACTCTTCCCTGTAATTGTTAGCCATCCCATAATGAGTCATTGCTAAGCTACCTATCCAGTTACCATCCCCATATCTTCAACTGCAATTATTTATCCTAGTAAATGCATCCGAAGGGATAGATGGCAACAGAATCATATGGCAAAGACAGTAAGCCAATGATTGTGGTGACCTTAATGGACATGTGTACCCAGATCAAACAACAAAGGAAAATGAATGCATTTGTGAGAAAATGAAGAGATAGATGAAGCGTTGGCACATCAAATCAAAACTCAACAATATCTGCATGTTGTTATTTAATTCGAATGGTATTCTATTTTTAGGCAGATATTGTGGGAAGTCCAAGGGTTTTCGGCTAAGACAATTTTTTTATAGATAGATTTTAGATCTATTCAGGAGTGGCTTATATCCCAATAGAGGCTGCTTCTTTCTGAATGTAATAGAGAAACTCTTTTTTAAGTATTAATACAAGTGCAGACATAGATTATAAGTTTCGTTCAATTTGAGTTATGTGTTCCCTATGTGTTTCCATTTCTCTGAATTTATTTCTGTAATTATTGAAGAGTGATTGATTGCAATTTAGTATTACATCTATTGTGGTCATATTATACCAAGATTTCATTCAGTAAACAGTTTTTCCTCTGTTATTACTGTGAGTAAAACAAGACATGTGATCTGTGTGAATTATTACATTTTTATATCTTGTTCAAGGGTGCTTCTTCTACTTTTTCTTCTACTGCAACAAGGTGAGACTTATCTGTAATTGATACCTGACTTTGTTTAACAGTTTTGTTATTCTTTCTACATCATTTGATATTATAATTGCGACTTAGATAACGAGATACAGCCTCTGTACTTTCTTATTATTGATTTCATTTAAAGACCATTTCTTAACAAAATGAAGGTAGAAAAGGCACTCATAAAAACATTTCATTTAAAACCTTTGATGTTTGACATTATTCTTTAAGGCTTAGAATCAATATCAAGAAAAACACACATAAAGACTAGTTATTTGATCAATAACAGTGGATATATCTTCAGTTAAGTGAGGATTTTAAAATATTGTGGTAGGGTTGAGTGAAACACTCATTGGGCATGGAGTCATAATAAAGAGATGTCAAATCAAAGCTTTCAAAACTGGTTAATATGAAAAAATGCACTTCAAAGGATGGGTAGCTAGCAAGCTGTCAGTCATCAAATCTATTGTAATATGGTGGTGAGAAGAAAGAAACACATCAATCATAACAGAGCACTTGTCAATCGATGAATTTTGTTACAATATCAGAAGATTAATGTAGGAAGTTAAATTTGAGATAAAGAGTGTTGGCGTCGAAAGTCACTCCTGGATTGTAGTAGGAGCAGAGCCCGATGCCCATCAGTTTATGTCATGATTTTGTTTTAAAGGGGTGATTGGATGTGAGTGAACTCAGAACAGTATCATTTAACTCAGAAAACTAGGCCAGAAATGCACAGGGAAGTGAGGGCCATAACTAACTTCAGTCAGAAATTTGAGTTAAAGCGAGAGTAGAGGGAAGACTTAGGGAGAAAAGAGAGGAGATTTCTCTGGGCATCAAGCCTTCCAACAACTCGAGAAAGAAAACCGAGACACTAAAATGTGCCTAAACAACACAGTGATAACTACACATTGATCAAACCTATAATACTATGCAGCCACAACCATTCGACTGGATCCTCCAAGTCCAAATCATTCAGTGTGAGATGAAAAAGACAACGTGGGAGACTGCTTAAGACTAGTGCAAAGATTGCAGTGACCAACCATACGTCATCCTACAATATGAAACCCTCGACTGGATCCTCCAATCCCGAGTGTTTTAAACAACTAACAAACAAAAATAAAAAGGAAAAAGAAGCTGACTTCCATTAATTTGACAGTCTCAAATGAAAATGCATAACCAGAGCTTCCTCAGAAACTTTTACATTCAGGAGCCTAGCTCAACCATTGATCCTTACAAAAATAGAAAAACCGAGTATATATACTCAGAAAAATTTGTCCAACAAAG
>SNQJ01S0130702.1:10743-24117 GCA_010110895.2 Picea sitchensis
ATAAGCATTTACAAGAAGATACATGAACTTAACACATAAGTTTATCTTGCATATTTTAACACATGAAGCAAGGTCCTGTAAAGTTTATTTTTATGAAGTAGAGGGTGCTTTCATAGCATAACAAGTAAGCCTTCTATTTTCAGATCAAGGAATGAAAACCTCATTCAACTTCTCTCACAATGCACATGTATATGTGCAATTGAAATGAGTGGAATGAACAATAATTAATGGTTGTCTCACCCTCGTTATTTTTTTGGATAAATTATTTTAATTACTATTAATTACCCATTGTTGTCCTATTATTATTAATAGAACCTTCGATTCTCTTTGTAATTATTAAATTTAAAATAAGTTGTAGTGTGCCTTTGCAAATATTATCAATAAAATTTGTATATTTAGAACATGGAAGTTCCATATAAGGATTACTCAAAATTAAATCCTTCATTGACAATTCGTTCATAATTCTGTACAAACAATGCTTTGGTGGTTATTTCCTATCCAAACAAGATGAGTTCGCTAGTCCTTGCTTTTAGGGAAGGGATGCCATTTCTTGAGAGCTCGAGTTCATGAAGGGCATTGATGCCATTGCTTGATTGGTTGAGTCCTTGTGCATATTGCTTGCACTATGCATTAATAGTCCACTTACTGCAACTAAACAGTTAGAAAAAAATGCAGCTAAACAATTAGCGAAGCTTGCTCTCACTGGATTTACCTGTGAAGCACTCAGCCAAGGTGAGATGGAGAAATCCTACTAAAAAAACAAAGAAGCATCATCCAATGGGGAAAAAACCAAGTATGTACACCGCCTTCCATGAAAGAAAAAAAATTCAGTGATACATACTGAGAGAAATGTAAACAAAAAAGGTATTTTCAGACAAATGTAAAAAAAATAGTCTTAGCCTGCTAATTGATTGATGAAATTTTGCTAGGTCGCGCACGCTCTTTGTTCCCTTGTGTTGTTCCTTCCCCTCCTTCGTTGGACGAGATCTTATCTATAACCGGTGAGCATGGCATGGATAGAGAGGAGTGATGGACCAAAGATAATACATATCAAAGGCAAGCACATTTACAGGTTTTTTTATCTGATTGATGTGGATCTCTACCAATTGAGATCGGGTAGCTTCACCAAAGAATATTGAAAACTAGCCACTATTACTACTCAATATCATCCTTGGTTTGGTCTGGTATGGTCTGCTACACGTCACACACATGGTGAAGTCTGTGCCACGACGAGATGATGTATTTTTTTAAAATGGGATATGGACTATGTTCTATTGCACTTCAAACATTAAATGTTTGGAGCTAATAATAACCTTCAGGTTAGCATTAATTCACGTTGCAATATATGTACTTTAAATTTGTTGTATGTCCGAAGTTTATGATCCGAATTTTATGAGCAGAATGAAATGAATACAAAGAATAACAGAGATACAGTAAAACTTGTTTTCTATTCAATAAGGAAATAAGCTGAAACTATAAAATGCAGTAGAAAACAAGCTTGCCGGAATGGTGGCAGCTTATCTCTGAGAAGAGATGTGATGACTGTGCTCATTTGCAAGAAGATGATTACAATGAGGATTTGAAGTCCTTTTTACAATAAACAGGAATGCCAAAATCTCTAGACATCTAAAAACCTAACCCTAGGAGATGAAGCGCCAAAAGTCGTGTGGGCCTCGTTTGGGTAAGTTAGTACATCAACTTCCCGGGGTCATAAATTTTGCATACGATCTTTGTTTTAGGCGCACGATATCCCATTGGGAAGGTATATCCGAGGACTACACATTTTTCTACTATCTATCAAAGGTCATTTGTTATTGTGGCGAGCCCTAAAAACGTTGTTTAGTGCCTCAAAATGGCCCTGCAAGTCAGGGACCCGAAAACTAGGAAAAAAGATGTCAAACTGGAAAACTGCCAAAATGAACCAGTTGGAATAGGTGGGAGGCCACCGAAATCCATCTGGATCAATCCTCCCCCCTTAGGAAGAAATGTTCTCCATTGCGTTGAGTTCCCCCATTAGATGAGGAAATTTTTGTTGAATTTGGCCTCGGGTGACCCACTTGCCCTGGTGCAGGAGCTGCCCTACTTTGACAAATCGATAAAGTTGGATCCTTTGTTGTCAGGTGCCCTTGATCTGTGTGTCTACAATATGATCACTAGATTCCTATTGCATGCAATTAGGGTTGATCTATGTTGGTGTCAACTGCTCTGCTATCTCTGAGGTGTCCAATAATGGTGGGAAATATGGCTAAAGGAGAGCCACGTTGAAGAATAAGTTGAGGCCAAGGAAAGGGGGGATGTTGAGTGCAAAATCATTGTCACCCACAACCTTGGTGATAGTGTATGTCACATACCGGAGTGGGCGAAGCTTCCGATGGGGCCCTGTAAGGCATTCTTTCTGCAAGTGCAACCAAACTTTGTCGCCCACTTAAAACTTATGTGGCACCCAGTGTTGATCATGGCGCTGCTTGTACTTGGCATTGGACTTCTGTAAAATATCATGAACCTGTTGGAAGATGTGTTGGATTCGCTCAATGAACTGGGTGGCTTTGTCAACTTCTGGTGGAGCAAGGGACGAGTCGATAGAGGTGGTTGCCAGTGGTAGTGCAACATCCATGGGGCCCAATGGTTGGAATCCCAACCCCACTTGAAAGGGGTTGTGGCCAGTTGAGCTATGCAGGGCTCGATTGTAGTTATGATGGACATAGAGAAGAATCTCATCCCATGTTTGGGGTTTCTTGGAATTGTACATGCATAGGATATGTACGATCATCCGATTGACGACCTCGGTTTGACCATCTTTCTGGGGGTGGAAGGCAGTGGATTTGGTGAGCTTGGTATCCAATAGTGACCAGAGGCTCGACCATAATGTGTTGAGGAACCGACTATCCCGATCTGAGACAATGGTTTGTGGGATCCCAAAGTGTACCCATATGCGTTCAAAGAATATCTTGCAGTGGCCTTTGCAGTGATGTTCTTCTTGCAGGAGGCCAGAATCACCATCTTGGAAAAACAATCAACAACCACAAAAACACATTCATTTCCCCTCTTGGTGGATGGGAGGCCCGACATGTAGTCCATTGAGATGGATTCCCACATCTTGTTAGGAGTAGGAAGATGGGTGTACAAGCCCTTTTCCTTAGTGGTTGGTTTGGCAAKAACGCAGGCGGTTCATGACCTGATATACCTGTCGACATCCTGTCAAAGTTTCGACTAGTAGAAATGTTTCTAYGCAYTGCCACTATCTTTTCAATGCCAAAGTGTCCTTTCACCCGACTGTAGTGATTTTCCCAAATCAACTTCACACCCTCGCTTGATGGAACACATAGATGGCCCATACGACACAACAACCCATCCTGAATATGGAAATTGACGACCATTGAGTTTTCTCCCAACATTTGGTAGGTGGTGGAGAAGTCAGGGTCTATATCATAGAGGTGGGACCATATGGAGGTCTCATGGCCACAAGAGTCTAGCATCGTGGTGAGTGCCACGACAGGAGGTCGACTGAGTAAATAAAAAACTCGGTTGGTACTTCCTGTTTTATACTTGATTTGAGGTGGAACTATTGTAAGTATGTGGACCACTTCTAATGGTGGCCATTCTGCAATTTTCCTTGGGTTCACATGAACTGTAGTGGCTTGTGATTAGTGTGGATGACTGACTCCTTCCCTAGAATGTAATTTCTCCACTGGCGGTAGGCTTTCACAATGGAGTACATTTATTTTCTGTAAATAGGGTACTTACAAACAACATCTGATAGTGTCTCACTATGATACGCCACGAGGTTGTCATGTTGAGTGAGAACGACACCCACAACATAGTCTGAAGCATCTGTCTTGATCTTAAATGGATGTTGCAGGTCTGATAATGAAAGTACTGGGGATGAGCACAAATGCTACTTCAAGTCATCGAAGGCTTGTTGTTGGGACATGCCCCACACAAATGTTTCCTTACTGCCACCCCTGGTTACTTGGCTGAGGGCCCATGTGATATGAGAGAATCCCAACACGAACTTGCGATAGAAATTGGCGAGGCCCAAGAAGCTCTGAATCTCAGTGAGTGTGGTTGGGGCTGGCCGGTCACAGATGACCTGGATCTTGGCTGGATCCACATGCACACCATACAGATCAATGATGTAGCCTAAGTGATGGACCATGTCCATGTCGAAGGAGCATTTTTCCAAGTTTTCATATAGTTTGTGCTGCCACAGGGTGTGCAGAATCTGCTGAATATGCTGCAAGTGTTCCACCCAAGTCTTGTTGTAGATGAGGATGTCATCGAGATACTCCACTACAAAAGTACTGGTGAAAGGTCACATGATATTTTCCATCATCCTCATAAAAGTTGTTGGAGCATTTGTCAAACCAAAGGGCATGACCAACCATTCAAAAATACTTTCTTTTGACTTGAAGGTGGTCTTCCATACATTTGTTTGTTCTATTGGGACCTGGTGGTATCCATACTTCAGATCAATCTTACTGAAGTATTTTTCCCCCATGAGATGATCAAGGAGGTCATCGATTCGGGGAATTGGGTATTGGTTCCAGACTATGATTTTATTCAGGGCCTGGTAATCAATGGAGAGTCACCAGGTCTTATCTTTCTTTTGCACTAGTACGATTGGGATCCCACAAGGTGATGAGCTAGGGCGGATGTGCCCCTTGTGGAGTAGTTCTTGGATCTGCCTCTTGATCTCCTCGTTTTCTAACAGACAACGACAATAGACCGTCCCATTGGGTAGCGGTGCGCTTAGGGTCAGATCGATGGGATTCTTGACCTGGTAGTGTAGAGGTACCTTGATAGGAGAGGAGAAGATATCTGAGTATTCTTCCATGACCTTATCCACTTGCTTCTGTTGTGTGGAGAGATTGGTCGCGGAGGCCCTGGATGTGGTTGAAATATTTCTCTTACTCTGAGAGCAAATCACAAAGAAGACAAATTTCTCGGTCTGAGAGATGACCTTCCTATATTGCTTGGCAGAGATCAAGGAAATATCACTAGGAGGGACTGCCTCAAGTATCCTGTACAATTTCTTGTTCAAAGTAATAATAACACTACGAGGCCTAGACTCATATGCAACATGACATTTCCATAAATAAGGTTTTCCCAAAAGAATATTACAAACTTTGAGACGAGAGACATCACACAATACCTCGTCTTTGAAGAGCTTGATTTCATACGACAATCAACATTGTTGGCTGACACGGAGATCGCTTCCTTGGCAGAGCCATCCAATGGTGTAGGTTTGTGGGTGCAACATTGTCGACAGGGCCAACCGCTTGACGACCACTTCTGAGTTGAGGTTCTTCTGGCTGCCGCTATCAACAATGAAGTGGAGTGGGGTGCCTTTTACCCACATCCGCGAATGGAAAAGGTGCTCACCTTCTTCTGGCTCGTCTGGTTCACCAAGATGGAGCTTGGTGGTAGCAACGGTGGCATTGGGTTCCACATTAATGATCTGTCTTCCCCTTTCTGGTTCTGACTCAGAGTCAAAACCTGCATATGATTCAAAGGCTTTCAGTTCGACCACCAACGACTGCTTTGAGTGGAAATCAATAGTGTTATGCCTAGGGATCTTATGGAAGTCGCACCACTTCACGGTATCCTTCTTTGTCTTTCCAGTGTCCTTCTTTGCTTGTGGCTTGGACTAGTTGTCCTGATACTGTACATCTTTTCTCTTTCCTTTGTTTTGTAGGTTGGGGCCGCCCTTTCCTGGTTTTTTCTACGAGGGGTTCCTAGGCCCAAATTGTTGCGTCTTTTGTTTGAGCTTATGCTTGATTTTGACGACATATTGATAGGCCACGCCCAAGGATGAGATGTCCAAAAATTCCATTTAAGTCTGGATGTATCTATGCATAGCACCGTGATACTTGAGAACCAGATGTTGCTATGAATCTTTGATACCCATCTTGGTGCGCAGGGTATGGAAGATATTTGTGAAATCTAGCACTGCTTGGTCTCTTTCTTGCCACAGTGTGGTCCATCTGGTATACAAGTCATCATAACTTTCGACAGGGTAGTATTGGTCCTTAATAGCATCCATGAAGGATTCCCAGGTGGCCGCGACTGAAAATAATGAGGGTTTCTCTGTTTCCTTTTACTCACAGAAAGTTTCCCACCAATCTTTGACATGGGGAACGACTTTGAGGAGTGCAAAATTATTTTTTTTTCTATTTGAAAAGTTATGGATAGAAAAATACCATTCTAGTAGATTCAACCACTTGTCTACAACATTTGTGTCTATCTTACCTTCAAATATAGGAATATTGAAGTTGATTTGTACCTTGAAGGGCGCAAAGCCTCCGCTCGAGGAAGATGCATCGCATGTTGGTAGCCGCCGAAGGATTCTCACGAAGCTATCTATCATCTCGTTCCTCTGTTGTGTGAGGGATTCCTCAAACAACATTTTGAAAGGATCTCATGTCCCGTCATATTTATTTTCTCCTGCCATGAGAAGTCGTTTGGGCGTGTGAGAGATTTTGTCCTCAAGAGAAATGAGCTTGAGACCCAATTCTTTGTACCCCGACCTCATTGGGGACATGCATTAAGATGACAATGAGAAGACCGTTCTGATACCACTGATCCATATTTTATGAGAAAAACTAAATGAGTACATAGAATAATAGAGATATAATAAAATTGGTTTTCTATTCAATAAGGAAATAAGCTAAAACTGTAAAATGCAGTGGAAAACAAGCTTGTTGGAATGGTGGCGGCTTATCTTTGAAAAGAGATGTGACAGTTGCACTCATTCACAAGAAGATGATTACAATGAGTCTCTGAATGCCTTTTTACAATAAATAAGAATTTCAAAAGCCCTAGACATCCAAAAACCTAACCCTAGGAGATGAAGTGCCAAAAGTCACGTGGGCCTTGTTTGGGTAAGTTAGTACATCAACTTCCCGGGGTCGTAACTTTTGCATACGATCTTCGTTTTAGGCGCACGATAGCCCATTGGAAATATCTATCCGAGGAATACACATTTTACTGCTATCTATAAAAATTCGTTTGTTATTGTGACGAGCCCTAAAAACGTTGTTTAGGGCCTCAAAATGGCCCCACAAGTCAGGGACCCAAAAACTAGGAAAAAAACTGCCAAACTGGAAAACTACCAAAATGAACCAGTTAGAATAGGTGGGATGCCCCCGACATCCATTTGGATCAGTTTATTTCTTGTTGCCTCATTTTTGGCCTCGATATAAGGTCCAATAAGGCCTCAAACTTTTTTATTTGTCATTAAAAAGTGTTGTAAATATTTAATACGTGGAGAAAATTTGCAAGACAGAATAGACAATTAAAACTTTCATTAAAATTTTTGGTTTGTGTGTTGAAATAATGCAAACAGGAAAAATTGGTTACCCTACCACCTTAAGGCAAGGACTAATAATATTCCCTACTTCCTTAAGGAAATGACTAATAATAGTCCCTCTTAAGCACTAATAATAGTCCCTACTGCCTTAAGGCAGAGACTAAGAAGAAGGGATGGGGTAGTATTGAAGGGAAATAAATTGCATCTAGTTACGTTGCTTTCCTAATTTTACAGTTCTCAATGAGATTTCAAAGTCTACTCTACTCCAGCACACACATTAAATGAAATAAATATTTAAAGGATAATATATTATCATATTTAATGACACAATGCATATGTGTGCATGCACAACGAACAAAAATCTGGGAGATGATTTTATTTAATTAGTATTAATAGCTTATTGTTGTCCTTTTGAAGTTGATAAACATATACATATATCCTAAGACCAATTATGCATATTAACAATATTATTTCACCAGTTGAGTCACAAAATGTATTGCTATGTACCTTCATAAAATGCTTCACATCTCCAAACCGTCATATCTATTGATAACTACTAGCAAAGAACAAATATCTACTCTTTGGAACTTTTGCATCACAACTCTAATACAAGGCATAAGAATTACTAGCACAAGTAGTTGATTGAGTTGTCCCCAACCCATAAGTAATATTCTCCATCGTGGTTATGGGATTCCACAAGATCATCAAATAAACTGACCATCTTGGCACACTGGTGGATAACCTTACAATCACCACCTCACAACATGAAATCAATGCATTAATATAATATTAACATCTCAAAGAAATAATCTGCATGCTAACTCTCACATGTCATCGTGTGAATACAACATCATTGTCATCACCCCATGCTCATGCATTTCATCCTCACATGTCATCATGTGAGTACAACATCATTGTCATTACCCCATGCTTATGCATTTCATCGTAAAACATCTTAGCATAAATGTTTCCATGCAATTACATTATGTCATCACATCACGAGATACTATCATAAACAATATAACACATCTTTATCAAATACATAAACTTGCATCAACATAATCAAATGGAATCATGTAACACTATGTAAATACCATAGGCTCTTAAGATAGCATAACATCATGAACACATAATCCATACAAAGCAATAAAACAACATTCTTAACATGATTCATCAACAAAAACATGTTTGTATGCTTGAATGGCATAATCAAGAAATATAATCCTAACCACATAATCTATTGTAAATGTAACAAATGCTTTTATTTGAATAACCCATATGAATAAAACTCTTATTTTGACTAAGATACTTTTATCATGCACCAACAAAGCCAAGGTTTGTTATCTTGATCTTTGAAAAGAAAACATTGTGGTAAATAATAGAGATAAGAACTTTTCGATTGTAAAGTGAGTGTCTCAATTTGAAATCACCCATCACAACAACAACAAGAGGAACAAATGTTCCAAGTTCCTTTCCATCTGTAGACTTGTACTTATACCCTTCACAACCCTATCCTTGTCAATCAAATAAAGCACAACTCCTTGTTCCCAAATGAATGATTGACATATTTTCTTATGGTTCTCAACCCTTAGAATAATTGACATAACTATTAAAGAAAAATATGTCTGACAATAGTAAAAAAATATTAGAGATTTTTATTGCATGGAGATAGAGAAATATAACTTTTATGTTCCTTGTTTGTCACTTTTAAAATACTGGTGATCAAGAGTTTTTAATTCAAAAAGTTTCAAACCACAATGAAACAAGTTATTGTTTTGATCATATGTTATGGGCCTAACCAACCATCTTCTCTTATAATGGAAGGAAACCCTATGTTATGAGCCTAAAAAGAAATCTAAAGCATGTTGTGCTAATAAATTATGTAAGAAAATCCTCTCATAGAAGAAAACATCAACATAAGGGAATTCTCATTTCATATCCTATTTCCACATCAAACACAATATACATATTACGCTAGAAATAGTTGGTGAAGTTAAACATATTACTTTCTACAAATTTTGTGGTCAACATAGATGGATAAAAAGGTAGAAATGTATTGATACATTACAGATAATCATCCAACAATCTGTTATTCTACTGCAACACTTTCCATTACTACATCATAACTATCTTTCTAGGGTAGTTGCATACACTTTCCTTCTAGTTTTGACTTCATTTGATATGTACTTCCATGTTGATTAGTTCATTGTGTTACCTTTCTTCCCCCCCTTAGAGACAATGTCCTCAACAAGGTCAACAAATATCCATATCATTATGTTTCAAGCACTTGTGCCAAATACATGTAGAACTTGACTCAAGCAAAGGATTTCCATACAAGGTTATCTTGGAATGCAAAGGGTGTCTTGGAAGCTAACGATTCTGCTAACATTCAGTGCTTTGTTGTTTAAGGGCTTCTTTGAGGGTTTTTTGGCACTTGTTTATTGCAACATTTATTGTTCAACTTCACTGACAAACACCCTTAACCCCTGCTATAATCACTTGAACACTTAGATAGAGCACATGCTTTTGTTACTATTGTGGTTATCTGCTTTCAAAACCATGATAGAAGTGGCCGTAATGTTTCTTATAGATCTCAAATTAAGAATGTGTCCTAAGGATCTATGTTAAACAACACACTTTAGCATGATAAAGTCTCACACTTTGAGTTTAGATATGCTCATTATTTATTGGCTAAGATAACTCATTAACATTCAATGTTGATATCCCTTTGGCTTGTCATTCACAAACACATAGCATATGCACCTTGTAATCATTTGATTCATTGGATCTTTGCATAAATGCAATAATTTTAATCCGTTAAATTCTTAACACTCTCAAGTCACTAAAATAATACATTAGTTAGTAGAACGATCCAATTGTAAGCTCAACGACTTGGTGTTTAAGTAAAATTGCTTGAGGAGTTATTTTCAGATATGTTCAGATATGTGACGAATCTTCTAATGCAAGGATTTGGAAATGCATCGTAATAATATAGGCTTTAATAAATATATGAATGGTTGCATGTGAACAACATTAAAACTCAGTAAAATATACTAATTGGCACTTTTTTTTTTTTTTTAGGATTAACATATTTATCAAATTGTTGATAGCTTAGTTGTTTAAATATGAGCAACCCACTTAACATTCTAGCACTAGAATGGCCTTTAAATTTTGGATTTGCATTTCTCATTTATGTGGTGCCATTTTCTTTCTTATATAATGTTGCAGTCTACTTAATTTTTTAATGTGATTGTACCTTCTATGAACTAATATAACAACTAAATACAGATCTATGCTCAGTTTTGAAGGTTGTTGGACATACCTTTTATTTCATGGAAAATGACACTGCAATATCAGGAAATTTTATGTTATGGTTTAATACCTTTTGGGCACATAAGAGAAGAGAAAAATGACATCATACATTTCCCTTTGATAGATTAATTTCAGAACAGTAACATTTTTGTATATCGTTTGCACTTGGTTAATCCAAATCTAAACCTATTTACTTGGCTATTCTGGGCATTTCTAAAGGTTTAATTCTCTGAATTTAACTAAACAACAATCTAGTTTCTTTCTTTGGGTAATATTGGACTTAGGTCTCACATGGTGGATGAATTTTACACTTGATAATTTGGCTTGGGGCGAATTTAGATACTTCACAGAAGCATTATCATTTCTTTTACGTTTTCAGAATTTTTGGCACATGTCCATGGTTAAATGTGGTGAATATTTTGATGCAAATCTAAGCTTCGTTGTCCCTAAACAGAATTTAAGATTCATTTGGATGGTGTTTGTGGTTTTAATATTTCACTGGCTGGTAACAATCTTCATGAGGCACAAGTTGATTTCTAAGGCAGAAATTTTCAGACATAATTCAGATCACTCATACTTTCCAACGTTGGATCTCGTCCTCTGGAAAGTCCCCCAGAAATGTGTAAAGAACAAGTTGCAGTTTACATTTAGGAAATTCGTTTTACTACACATATATATCATAACATTCATTCAACCAGCGTGCAAATGCTACATGGGTAAGGTTGTACAAAAAAAATCAAATCATGTAAGAAGATAGCAAATGTAGGGCTCCAAAAGGCGCAGATATAGCTACCAATATATTATACCTCAAATATTGGCATGATAATTAATGAAATAGTTGCTTAACTGAGTGTACACTGGATAGAAAATTTCCATAAACCACCATGCATTAAATACAAGAACAATATTCCAACATGTATCATCAACTAAGCAAGAGCTTGCAAATTTAGACATGAGTAAATTTCAAATAGTGATGATAATTATAGCATGAGTAACATTGTTAGCACACGATATCGGCTTTATTAGTAAAGTTTCATCACCACAAACATGATTTAGTGTAAAAGAAAAAAAAATTGTTTAAAAGTCATTCAACATTTGAATGAAATTGATAAAGGTTCGAAATTTTCAAACATTTAATCCCATTCAACATAGTGTGTTATATAGAACCATATTCCAGATTGTGAGCTTAAATACACATAAAATGAGTGTAGAAATTTTAATGACAAAATCAGCAAGCTAATATTCTGTCATACACTTAGCAACTTAGAGATAACTGACTTCTATGAATTATAAAATGTCTAAGCCCACATTCAGAAACTATCCTGAGCATAAATACACATTGCTAAGTAATTATGCAGCGGAATAAACACAATGAACAACATTCATACAACCATGAATAACTCATAAATTTAGGCAAATGCCAAGGAAAACCCCAATGTGGGGAAACCCAATGAGAGATATATTATTTAGCTTCAGGATATAAAATATCAACAACATAAACACATTTCTAGCAAGAGAAAAACCACTTACAACACACTAAAACAGTGACAAACTTGGTTGCCTTGGAATCTGTGCCAAAGAAGTTATACGACCTGTACGGCCCAACTGAACATCACTTATAAAATTGTGCCACACCAGAACTATATGGACAACTACAGTAAACTATCCAAATCACCAACAGAAACACCAAAAAATTGCCTCGAAATCCATGCAGCAATGTTGCCTCGAAATCTGTGCCCTCCTCATTTTTGTACGGAATGTACAGACTGTACAGATCCATACAGTACAACTTGTTCATTAGTAGAAAGATACAACACTTCCTCACTGCAAATATCCTGGGGATTTGTACCCACTTTCTCTTAGTAAAAGCGCCTAGCCTGCTGCCCTAAATCTCCTCTCCAAGCTTACTCAAAAAAATATCTCTCAATCTTCTTCTCCTTGTATTGCACACTACCCTAGACATTCTCTTATAATCAGAAAGTAACCCTTCACCTTCTCCAACCCTAGATCTAATGGCCAAGATCTAATCTTGCCTTTACAATATCAAGGGTCATGATTCATTCCCTCCAAAATAAATTACTTAAAATATTAAAGTACATTTTCACTGTATAACATAACTGCACTTTATAAAATAAAGTCACTTTAATATTAGAAGGTACACTTTATTAAAAAAGTCACTTTAATAAAAGAACCATTTTATCACAATTTTATAAAAACTCATTACAAAGTCAAGTGTCTAGTAGTGTAGGTACAAGGTAACTTCCGCATACAAGACACATATGTGGAGTACCTTCTGAGCTAAAAATCTAACACTCCCTCTTAGCGAGGGATGTACTCGCTGCCATCTCCATCATCTGGTCCCAAAACATTGTGCTCAGTAGGAGCTCCCTGTGAACCTGGAGCCATCCTCAACACCTACACATAAATCGAACTAGAAGATATTCTCCTAACAACCACTTTGAACCCTGAGCTTCTAGGAGAATCCACTCCACCCTGAGCATCGGTTCGATCACACCAGCTGAGCCTCCTGTCGATGATCATAAGAGACTCCCTCTCTTCTCTCGGAATGAAACACTGAATCCTTGGGCCCATCGCAGTCTCAGGAACCTCCTGCTCCTCATCTGATGTTGAATCATAACCTGAAGATTGTCCTCACAACATGTATAACATATCCACCCAATCATCAATCAATTGTGGTTCAACCGGGTCTATGATCCAGGGGATCAAATTTTGCTCAAAAATTCAAAGTGCTC
>SNQJ01S0130702.1:24127-50071 GCA_010110895.2 Picea sitchensis
TTTAAAGAAGTATATCAAACTTTGTGTCATTCTAACCATGTTGAGGAATTGGATTACCATGTACATGATAATCTTTTGTATCATCTTGGCAAGCTATGTATTCCACAGGGTGAAATAATCAACATCATAAGAGAAGACCATTCGTCTCTTATTGCTAGTCATTTTGGTGTAGGCAAGACAATGACTAATTTGCAAAGATATTTCTGCTGGCCTAAAATGAATGAAAGTGTTTGAAGATATGTTCGAGGATGTTCGTTATGTGCCACAAGTAAACCTAGCAATTGAAAGTTGGGTTTGCATACTCCACTTCCAGTTCCTTCTCCTCCTTGGGAAAGTATTTATATGGACTTTGTAGGAGGTCTACCTATGTCTAGACGAAATCATGATTATCTTTATCTTGTGGTTGATCGATTTAGCAAAATGTGTATTTTGATGCCTTGTACGAAGCAGGTTACAGCTGAACAAATGGCACAAATGTTCTTTCAAAATGTTTGGGTGCATTTTGGATTGAGTAAATCCATTATTTCTTATCGAGATTCTCGATTTGTTGGAAGTTTTTGGTCGAGTTTATGGGCACTCATGTACACCAAACTGAAAAAGAGAAAAGTTTTTCATCGACAAATAGATGGTCAGACATAAGTGGTAAATCAAACAGTGGTGCATCTTCTTTGTTCTTATTGCAGCAAGCATCCTAAACTTTGGGATGAGCATTTACATTACATTCAACATGCTTACAATCGAACTAAGCACTCTTCAACTCAAACGTCACCATTTGAAGCATGTTTTGGCTATTTGCCTAAATCTCCTTTAGATTTTATATTTGGGAAAGATATTGCTATTGATGGTCAATATGACATTGATAGGGCATAAAAGTTCATTGAACAAATTCAGTCGATACATCAAATGGTGCAAGAGCAGTTGGAAAAGAGTCAAGCCGAGTACAAGACGAGACATGACAATCATCGTGTTGATCACAGTTTCCAAGTTGGAGATGAAGTTTGGATTTACATCAGTAAGGAGAGGCTTAAAGGAGAAGGTAAAAAATTGAAACCAATTCGATATGGTCCTTTCAAGATTATTGACAAGATTGGTAACAATGCCTTTCGTTTAGATTTGCCTCCTTATAAGAAAATGTATGCAGTTGTTAATGTTGAAAATTGGAAATTGTATGAGCCTCCTTTGATTGATGATCAAGGAGAGCATGTTCAGATTCCTTCTATAGATGATTTTTCCCCAGAATATCTTACAGAACTGCATGAAGACACAATCCTTGGCAGGAGAATGCAAACTTCAAAATGAGGAAATGTGGAGTATCTTCGAGTTGGTCTTAAAGGTACAAATCCAAGCAAAGTCAAGTGGATTGAGGTTGGAAAGGTGAGGGAACTATACCCTCATCCTCAAATAGACTGAAAATAGTCTTTTGGAGGTCCAAAAGCTTTCCAATGGGGAGGTGTGATCCAGGGGATCAAATTTTGCTCAAAAATTCAAAGTGCTCCAATGGGGAGGTGTGATCCAGGGATCAAATGCTCAAACATCTGGGGAAGTGCTCAGACCGCCTAAATTAGACGAGAGCATAGGCCTTTTTGTTATGAACCCAACGCAACTCGCTTGGGTTCAAACATGTTGAGAGCGAGAGATATTCACGCTCGCCTAAAATGACAAACACACAAAAAGGGATGTCGATCAGAGTAGTCCCATAAACTGCATACCGGGCCAACACGTGGTAGTCCATACAATGACACGGTACGTAGTGGAAGACAGCTATGATGTGGGACAAATGACACATGAC
Source organism: Picea sitchensis (assembly GCA_010110895.2). Lineage (NCBI taxonomy): Eukaryota > Viridiplantae > Streptophyta > Pinopsida > Pinales > Pinaceae > Picea > Picea sitchensis. The sequence goes on from SNQJ01S0130702.1 coordinate 25,917, forward strand.
ATGGCAGATTTGGTTGGTTTATATGGTGCCACGTGGCCTAGTCATGGGATGCCATGCGACACCTTATTATTGGTTGTTGTATAAAAATTTATTGGAGTCCACCGTTCGGACCTCGACCTCCAATCTACCTATCACAGTCCTTTGCTTTTCATTTCCAACGCTAATTCACACCATAACTCTTGTTATATATATGGTTTCCATATTTATTTAAGTTTGGATTTGTTATGTATTGGCTTGGTTCTGTCAGTTTATCTCAAATGGACGGATACATTGTTGTAATATGACCACATGTTATGCCATATATACTCACATTTGGTTTGAATTCGTTCATCATTATACAAATCCACTCCACCACTTGTTCTTAATCCATCAGTTTGTGGAAACGGGGTCTATGTTTCCACTTCTCATACATGGGTCATAAGGGTCATACGCATTCATAGCTCCCTCGGCGTGTTAGGGGTCTAGGTGCTCGTGAATCGGCCCTACAATTTGCATGGTTTGTATGGTTGCATCCGGGATAAGTTTTGTTCAGCTTTAAATAGTAGGCTGTTGACAAGGTGCATTTGTAGATGCAGTAGACAACAAGTTTGAAGGGGACTTCTAGAAGCCTATCTTCTTCAATTTTTGGCCAAACGAAATAAAAGCCCAGCCTAGGGTTTTGGACGCTTTGAAGCCATTGGAGTAGCCTATTTGGAATTTTGGAGCAATGTAAAGCACATTTTTGATCACTTTGAGCAAATACTACAAATGATCCATCGAAGCTTCTGGACCAGAGATGTAGCCCAAGAGAGGGGTGAACTCCTTTATCATTTGCTGTGTTATGTGTTTTCTGTTCACTGTTATTGCTGTTGTTTATATGCATCTTGAATGAGTAAATTCTATTAAAGTTGTGTTGCAAAGTTGATCCATTTTCATTTTAACACATAAATTTTACTTGCAAATAATTTCAAGAATACAAGTCTTCTTCATTTTTAGATCAGTCTACTCCCTCCTTGTAGATAACTACATGTCCCCTCTTAAACAATGTACAATATCCAACATCCTTCAAGGCTAAGATTGAGAGAAAGTTAACCCTCAACCCTCGAATAAAGAGAAATCCATCAAGCTCCAGGAATCCTCCATACTTGAGTCATAATCTAACCTTTCCAACTCCACGTACAACTCGCGCCATACTACCTTCACTCTCCACCAGCCGGTTAGGACCTGTCTCGGTGATAATAAGGAATACTTGTCAGATTCTCGTCATGTGGAAAGAGGCTCCACTATCCACTCTTCATTTGAAATCACCCCCAAATCCTCCACTACCAACACTGGATACTAGAGTAACCAAAGAAAATTCCCTGTCATACTTGGAAGCAAAGTCCTCCATGGATGTTGTAGAAGTTGTATAAGGCCCCTCCAGTTCCTTCTTCTTCTTCTTAAACTTAGGACAATGAGAAGCAAGGTGCCCCAACTGGTTACAACAATAACATCTAACTTTACTCAAGTCCCTCCCAGAACTTCCTTTCTTCTTTCTCTTTGCAGTAAGAGCAACATTCTCATCAGCTCCATCTGTCTTCTTTCCACTTCTTTGAGATCTTTCCCGGATCTCCTCCTGAGTGAAATTGTCCCACAGTCTGCTCCAATCTAGAATATTCTCACGACCCACCACACACTTCACGAAGACTTTCCATTCCTTGGTGAATCCTTTCAAGGCTATCCTCACCAACTCTGAATCCAATATGACCTCTCCAACTGTAGCCAACTCATCTTTCACTTGAGCTACCTGGGTAAGATAAGAAGACACGCTCTCCTCCTTACCCATCTTGGTATCATGAAGCTTATCCTTCAAGGCCATCTTCTGGTTTTCATTCTTCGCCTCAAATAAGTTCTTAAGTGCATCCCACATCTCTTGGGTTGTCTTCTTCTCAACCAAGTGTGGGATAAGGTGATCCTTCACCCCATCCAGAATAATCCTTTGAGATCTGGCCTCCTTGACCTCATGCAAATCCAAATAAATAGGATTTGTTGTGGGAGCCACAACAACAAAACTAACATAGTTCCAAATCTTGTTCTCCTTGAGAAAAATTGGCATCTGAACCTTCCACTACAAATAGTTGGAAATGCCATCCAACCGATCCTCAAATCTAATGCATGCAACCATATTCCCTGTCACGACTCAAGGAAAACAATCACAAATCCCCCCCCCTTCAAACTTACCCAAAAATCTCACTTCTCACTGTCACTCACATCCCAAGCTCTGATACAATTTTCTAAGTGTTGTTCAGTTGGTTCGTACATGCCGTACATCTTCTTTGGCACGGATTCCAAGAAAACAAAGTTTGGAACTGTTTTAGTGTGTTGTAAGTGGTTTTTCTCTTGATGGAAATGTATTTTGGCTGCTGATAATTTATCTCATGAACCTGAATAATATATCTCTCATTGGGTTTCCCCACATTGGGGTTTTCCTTGGCATTGCCTAAATTTCTGAGTTTTTTCTGAGTTGAATGATTGTTGTTCATTGTGTTTATTTTGCTGCATAATTACTTAGCAATGTGTATTTTTTCTCATGATAGTTTCTGAATGTGGGATTAGACATTTCAAAATTCATAGAAGTCGGTTATCTCTAAGTTGCTAAGTGTATGAAAAAATATTAGCTTGATGATTTTGTCATTAAAATTTCTACAATGAGAGTACCATATAAAAATGGTTGAACAAATAAAACTAAGTTTCCAAATCATAAAAGGTTTATTTTAGAGCGAAGTATGAATTTCAAAAAGAAGAACTCGAGTTTTTGTGACATATGTTCCATCAAGGTTCAAACTTGCAACAAGTAACGTAATTATTCATTTGAATAACCAGAATAGAAAACATAAAATTAAATTTAAGTAAATACATGTTCAATCAAGGAACATTTCCACAATATTTGGTATCGATCAAGTCTAGTATATGAACATATCGGGAAAAAAAACCATTTCACCATTCGAACTATATGTCAAACCATTCATTAAACAGTGGGAATGAAGGATAACGTTCAAACGTTTAGTTAGATTGTTTGACTCTTTAATGCATGGGGAGTGAATGGAACCATAAAAAGAAGAACACTACCCAAGATATAATTAAATACACTTTCTTAGTAATTGTATTTCTCCATTACAAATCGTTGTTATAGGAGGTTCCAAACAATAATTTAACAAGTAGTATTGAACACTTACACAAGATTGTTGAAAGAGTTTAGCATCGGCCCTTTTTTTATGATTTTACAAGGAAAGCAAACACCAAATCATTGCCAAAAAAATGGGATTAGATATTCAACCCTAAAAATATGATAACTTTGCAGTCTGAACAATAAACAGAACCCTAGAACAACAACAAGGAATATATATGTTCTTTGTGATATCATTAACCATCTTTGATATCATTTGGAATTATTTGGATCTACAAAAAATTTGAAACAATGAAAAATATATTGGTTTATGGAATCTTTAGCTCAATTGTAACCAGAGAATGGACCATCATAGATTAGATCATTGAAATCATTCAATTTCATGACAAATGGCTCACGTTTAGGGTTAAGAAGTAGTAATGAACACTTACACAAGATCGTTGACAAAGTTTAGCATCGGTCCATTTTTTATGACTGTAAAAGGAAAGTAAACACCAAATCGTTTACAAAAAAATGGGATTAGATAGTCAACCCTAAAAATATGATAACTTTGCAATCTGGACAATAAACATAACCCTAGAACAACAACAAAGAAAATATATGTTCGTTGTGATATCATTAACCATCTTTGATATCATTTGGAATTATTTGGATCTACAAAAACTTTGAAACAATGCAAAAGATATTGGTTTATGGAATATTTTGCTCAACCGTAACCAGAGAATGGACCGTCATATATTAGATCATTGAAATCATTCAATTTCATGAAAAATGGCTCATGTTTAGGGTTAACAAGAAGTACTGAACACTTAAACAAGATCGTTGACATAGTTTAGCATCAGTCCATTTTTTATGATTGTACAAGGAAAGTAAACACCAAATCGTTGCCAAAAAATGGGATTAGATAGTCAACCCTAAAAATATGATAACTTTTCAATCTCGACAATAAATAAAACACTAGAACAACAACAAAGAAAATGTATGTTCGTTGTGATATCATTAACCATCTTTGATATCATTTGGAATTATTTGGATCTACATAAACTTTGAAACAATGCAAAAGATATTGGTTTATGGAATATTTAGCTCAACCGTAACCAGAGAAAGGACCATCATAGATTAGATAATTGAAATCATTCAATTTCATGATAAATGGCTCACGTTTAGGGTTAACAAACAATATTGAATACTTACACAAGATCATTGACAGAGTTTAGCATCGACCCATTTTTTATGATTGTACAAGGAAAGTAAACACCAAATCGTTGCCAAAAAAATGGGATTAGAGATTCAACACTAAAATATGATAACTTTGCAGTATGGACAATAAATAGAACCCCGGAACAACAACAAAGAAAATATGTGTTCTTTGTGATATCATTAACCATCTTTGATATCATTTGGAATTATTTGGATCTACAGAAACTTTGAAACAATGCAAAAGATATTCGTCTATGGAATCTTTAGCTCAACCGTAACCAGAGAATGGACCATCATAGATTAGATCATTGAAATCATTCAATTTCATGACAAATGGCTCACATTTAGGGTTAACAAGCAATACTGAACACTTACACAAGATCGTTTATAGAGTTTAGCATCGATCCACTATTTATGATTGTGCAAGGAAAATAAACACCAAATCGTTGCCAAAAAAATGGGATTAGATAGTCAACCCTAAAAATATGATAACTTTGCAGTCTGGACAATAAACAGAACCCTAGAACAACAACAAAGAAAATATATGTTCTTTGTGATATCATTAACCATCTTTGATATCATTTGGAATTATTTGGATCTACAGAAACTTTGAAACAATGCAAAAGATACAGGTTTATGGAATCTTTAGCTCAATCAGAACGAGAGAATGGACCATCATATATTAGATCATTGAAATCATTCAATTTCATGAAAAATGGCTCACGTTTAGGGTTAACAAGTAGTACTAAACACTTACAGAATATCATTGAGAGAGTTTATCATCTTTCCATTTTTTATGAATGTACAAGGAAAGTAAACACCAAATCGTTGCCCAAAAAATGGGATTAGATAGTCAACCCTAAAAATATGATAACTTTGCGGCCTGGATAATAAACAGAACCCTAGAACAACAACAAATAAAGTATATGTTCCTTGTGATATCATTAACCATATTTGATATCATTTGGAATTATTTGGATCTATAGAAACTTTGAAAAAATGCAAAAGTTATTGGTTTATGGAATATTTAGCTCAATTGTAACCAGAGAATGGTCCGTCATAGATTATATCATTGAAATCATTCAATTTCATTACAAATTGCTCAATTTTAGGGTTTATTTGATGCATATATTCCAAGCACTACGATTTGATCAGGGAATACACATATTTTTACTTTTCAAGGATACGTGAGTATGGGAAATGATACTAGATCTAAACCTTGATAAGTGCTTCCAACGTGTTCCAATAAAATATTAGTTAGCATGATTTGAACAATTGATATACCAGTGAATTTCAAACAATCTATGTTGAGGATAACAAGCTATGAAACCCTAAATCAATTTCAATTTAGTCCATTGATTTTCCAAGTTAAAACCATAAGAGAAAAGAAACAATTGTTGAGTTACATTTAGGGAGAAAGGTCGAACAAGAGTGGAGAATAGTGTGTGTTTCTCAAATGAAAATATCTTCACAGTAAAAGGATTCGTGACAGAGGGGTTATGTTGGTTGTTCCTACTACATTCATTTCAATTGTACGACCTACAAGAATTTCTGCAAGGTAGACTAGGATATGAGAAGCCTAGTAAGGTTGTGGAACAACGCTGCGTAACACCTGGTTTGTATTATTATTGAAAAATAGTTACAATATTATCACTAATGGCTCGGTTTACAACTTTGGAAGAGTCACACGAATCGCCTCATCTCACTAATTCATACACAGATTTTTCCCACCAGCTTCCCTGTCGAAACAACTTTCGCAACCTCTTTGGTGTGCCCCAGACATGCACCCACCACAGACTCGCCATCCTCTCTGTCCCAAGACTTCACCAATCTAACACAGACTTTTCATCTACCTTATTTCATGCCTCCCTTATACTTGTGATAAGACTTCACCAAACTTCGCTTGTGCATCCCACTCTTGGTTACTAGTCTTCCATGTCTTTGTAAATATTCCTTACTCACTTGACTCCTTACTTGTTTATTTAGATCTATGTTGTGTCCTCTCTTCTCATGTGCCTCACACTCTTATATTGACTCCAACTTGTCGCTTCCTTTGGGTGCCACTCCCCTTTGCGGACTGACGCACCCAAACTGACTGATGCACCCCTTCGTGGACCAAAGCTCCCATCGAACCTTTGTGCTTGTGAACCCTCACATCCTTTAAGACCGATGCACCCCATCACCTAGGCGCTCTATGACGTGCCCCATCCACATGGTGCTCCCTTGCCTTATGTGTTTCCTTGAAATCGCTGATGTCACTCTTGATGGGTGTGTTGATGGGGTCATCCCACCTCTCCAACGCACCCATGTTGCCAAGGGTAGGCAGATCTTGCCTAAGTCACCCCATCCTTGCCCAAACGTAACCCAAGTCCTCATCATCTGTCGCAAGGAAAGTTAGGTGCATTCCCCCTTGGGTATGCATATCACCCAAGGTGCTCCTTCCCGGGCCTATATGACTTCGTCCACCTGATTACATGCACTTTAGTTCTCTTGAACATGTTGACGCCTAAAAAAGTGAAACATAAAGTTCATGCCTACAAATAAGTTGCAATGCATTATTACACACAGACACACACACACACACACACACACACACACAAAAACACACACATATATATCTTAAATAATACTATATAGGTGGGACCCCTTGATAAAATCAATGATAGAAAACGTCTTCTTATTTGCGCTCTTAATTACCTTTCGAAAAGAGATTCATAGTTTCGAAGAATAAAAGAGTGAAATCCTAACCTATTTCCATGTGCAACTAATGGATGTTAAGGGTGTTAAGGGTGCTAATAAATTTGATTTCAAAATGGAGGAAATGTTTATTTTATTAAACATGTTAGTTCTCCTTTGCTACACTAGATTTTGACATATTTCTCCAAAGGTCTCATACAAACTCATAATACATTTTCATATATGGGGAAATGACTATTAGGTTGATTGGAAATTCTCCAATAGTAGGGTATGTGCGACATGCTATTTTGATGTTTGGTGTTAAATGGACATATAATAGTTGTAAAATCCATGAGGGAGCCCGATTCAAGTTTGAACATGGAAATGATATGTTATTCTGGATGAATCAATGGATGATGTTATTGATGGAACGAGTCTTGGAGGCTAAGTGCGCTCCATAGTCGGATGTGGTTGATGGAATTTAATGTGGAAAGAGGAGAAGTGACACATTTACTTCATGTCATTCATACCCTACCTCGAAGCCACCACCATCACTATTCCATTCGCGCTTGTTGTGGTTTCTCTGGCTGGTAGCGCCTCCATTTTGCTTGGACTTTGGCGAAAGAAATTGTGCTTTGTTAATTTGATAGTGTTCTTCTAACATGTATGGTTTTTTACCTCTGTATTCATGGATTGGTCTCTACTCCGGATAAAATTATCTTGTTGGATCTTAGAGTTTGCATGCGAAATGTGTGTTTTTTCCAAAGTTTACAATGGATTCGTTGTGGGCATTCTAGCCATGTGACTCACATTTTGATTTGGGTTTATTCATGTTGCCATTTAAGTGTTTCAAATGAAATCATGATTTGACATTCTATTCTAATTGAATTATTTTCCCATACGACATATGTAGCAAAGGTGATATTGTTGTGTTATGGTTGTTGGCAAACATATTATGGTGAACATGTTCAATTTCTCTCTTTTCTTGTGATTTAATTTTAATGGGTTTTTATCTGTAAAAGAAAAGGAACAATTAGGTTCTGTGACTAATGTACCCTCACCTCATACCCAAACCATAGAAGATATGCAGTTTCATTATTGCCACATTTTTTGATGAAATAATGGCCCTTATATTTTGTTTGGCAACCACTTTGGGAAGTTTGAGGAAACGCTTGTGAAGAGGGGGGGTTGTTTTTTGGTTTAGATTTCAGAAAATATTCAAAATATAAGCCCACATGTCCACTCCAGGACTTGTTTCTCCATCCAATAAGGTGGACAAGTAAATAAATATTAACCCAGATTCAAAATCTTGTTTGGATGTTTTAACCAAACAATGGGAAGATTGATTCGACCCACTGAATCATGGCTCGCTTTTTGATTACCCATGAGGAGATTTTGTTGACTTGAAGTTGATGTGGTTTTTTTTCTCACCATGTTCTCACTGGGGTTTCGAACCCAATTTGTTTTGGCAGATGTTATTTGGGGTTGTAATGTAAATTGTTTGTTATGTACAATCAAGGGATTTTACGATTGTTTTCTTCTCAACCTCTCATGTCGGCTTGAGGTATTATGGTTATGGTTTTGACTGAGTCAAATTGGTTGACAATAATCTCATGCATAACACTTTAATACTTTAAAGAATATATATGGTTTTAAAAGGAGAAATGAATTTTGAATAGTTTAATAACCCTGTCATTTTCTTTGAGATTGATATTGGATAGTTTAAAGAAAATATTGCTATATCATGAATATTGTATGATAAGATAATTGTTGCCATGTTATGGATTCTATGTGTTGAAGTTTGAAAATAATGTTATGGCACAAACATAATTTGGTGGGAGTTTTGGAAATAAGTGTGCATGGTAAACAATGCATATTCAAATAATTTTGTGGATATTTAAATGATTGTTGTTGGATAAGGGAAATGTTGATTTTAAAGTCAATAAATGATTATTGTAACATAACAGTAATCGTTATTATTCCCATTCATTGTCTCATTTTTCTCTCATTATACGCCCACCACCTTCCCAATAACATTTTATCCATTCCATGTTCTGTTATTCTGAATATCATTTTTAAAGTAAAACGATTAAAGAGGATTGGATAATCATTCTAGGTTGGAAATTGTGACATGGAGATATTATTTTTTGGAAGAAAAGGGATTTGCGTTGCTTAAACAATATTCATTGTTGATTCCCATCCATGACACCATTTTTCATTCATTATAAACCTCCTCATATTCTCAATGACCTTATCATTCCGTGTTCAATTGCAGTTAATTATTAAATTGGATTTGGTGAAGTTGTGTCAATGGATTGCTTGCATATGATTCCATTGTGAATTATAGAGCCAACATCTTGATTTTATTTAGGTAGAGTATTAGTGAATGGATTGATACAAGTTTTCATATTCTGATTGGAATATTGCTTCAGGATGAGTTTCTTTAGCAGGGCCATCAATGGAATATGTATAAATAGAGGTAGAGGAAATGATTGGAAAATATTCCATAGTAGTCCATGATTCTCAATACATTTTGATGTTGATCCACAAGAGCTAAATCAACTTTTCCAAGATGGGTTTTTTAAACTAGTTGGCCAAGGAATTATGCAACTTAGGCCTGAGAGGCCTCCTTTCTAGCCCCTCATGTTTTACGCAGCCAAAACCACCTACCAATGATGGTTGGCAAGAGATAGTCCACCAACCTGTTGCACATCATAATGGGTGGCCTACAATATCATTTTCATTGCCCCCTCATCCACCGTCATTTAATCCAAATGCACAAGATGATCTCCTTATTTCACCAACCCAGTCTTCACATGCAAGAAAAAGGCTTAAAACCACTATGCCCGAACCATAGATTGACAAAGGGAAAGAAGTGGAAAATCCCCCTAACTCTTCTGAAAATTCATTTGAATCAGTGTCCTCCCATCTCCACCTCAAATATAATTTCTCCCATATCATCGACGAAATCCATCCTCAAGGTTCCAATCAACCTAAAGTTGTTACAAAAGAAAAACAACAGGAAGATCAAAAGAGAGCATTAGTGAAAAGAGACAAATCGCCTCTCATAACAAATATGGTTTTTAATGTTGTTAATGCTATTTTCTTTTGAGGACAATGTTTTTTGATATGACAGAATTTTGGATAGAAAATACATATTTAGACAAAGTTTTTGACAACATGGATATAGTCATGTTTTATTTTTTTATATTAAAATATTTGACTATTAATATGAGGATGGGGGTTACAAGGCATATATTTGAAATAAATCTTTGGAGTATTATACTTCATGTTTTGATGATTGTTAAAGAAATGAAAATTGAAGTGACAAGGGGTCCCACCTATTTAGTTATTATTTAAATAGACCCTTATCTATATGTATTATTATTTATTTGTCTCAACTAATTAGTTAAGATAATTAAGCTTAACAGAAGAAAAGTAGTTGAACTACCATAACTTATTGACAAAGAATAAAATCTCAATCAATTGAAGAAACAAAGGGGAGGAGAACAGAAGAACTTCTGATATAAGGTTTGCTCTATACTTTTGAGATAATTATTTTCTTCATTCATTTTGAGTTTACTAGAAAGATAAACCATCTTGGTGACAACATGGTCTTATTGAAGGCAACATGATTCAAAACTGAATCATATCTTTCAACAACGTTTTTCTAAATGTGTATGATTTATCCTTGGCAGTATGTGTGTTCTTGTTTGTTTATGGATTAGATTTCATGACTGATAAAGAATATTTTGTAGAGTCAAGTTAAAACATTTTCATGGCAAGTTGATCCAGATATTTAGCTTTATTTTTCTTTTGTTGTCAGAGTCTTTTTGTATGGTGTCGATCAAAGAATTCTAAATTTGACTTTGGTCCCACCCTCGCAGGGGTTTGTAAAGAGAGTTCTTCTTTGTATCTCATAATGACGTTAATATAAAAATCAGATTTCTAATTTCAATCTCACATATGTATCTTAATGATATTGTTCAGATTTTACTTTTATTCTTGTGTCTTGTCCATGTACACACTTGTGTATATCTCTGCTTATTTTCTTTTTCAAAGTTACATATAACATATAAAATAAGCCTTAGTCCCTAGTACATATTACATGTGGATTAAGAGATTGTTTTGAATTAAAGGCTATAAACTCTGGGTAACATTCCCAACTATCTTGCCTTAGCCTAGAAAGATCTGAAAATGCTTGAGTAAGGTTCTTCAAACCTTTTCCTCAACATTTATTTGGTGACCATACTGGGGAGATCTTCCATATCTCTCTAGTTGATTGTATCACGACCATATTTCATTTTTTTGGTTTGTTTGATTACTCTTTGACTGATTTTTTTCATGACCGTACTTGTTACAAGACAACCCAATATTGGAAATGGTATTGATGACCAAACCAACATTACATTGACTTTATTCAACACTATTTTAGAAACTTCTAGTACTCGTGTTGACCTTGAACACTCTTGGGAAGTAATTGAAAGGGACATAAATATTCGTGAACGTTGGGAAGCCAAGCAAAGGCAGCCTAGAAATTAACAGTAACCTTTCCTCTTACTTGTTTTAATCATTTTTGTTTCATGTCCTCTGATTCTCGTATTTCTCGAAGAAGAAGAGGATTGTTCCCTGAAGTTACTCCTATTTCTGAAATAGCGAAGAGAAAGTTTGTTTTAAAAACACAACAAAGTGCTCTTAGGAAAACCTTATCTTATTCTTCCGGTTCATCTTCATCTCCCATACCTATCACCTTCAATATGATGTCTTCGGGTAGTGGTAGTGGCACCAGAGGTTCCTCCTCCTCACAACCTTTCGCTTCATCTATGATTGGTAGTATGTATAATCATCAAATCCATATTCAATCTACTACCAATCCTGCTAATTTCATTAATAAATATGGGCTTTTCCAATTTGAGGAAGATGCTACAACCACCCCCTATCACGTGTCTTCCCCCTTGAATCTCACACCATCCACCTAACCATTACCAAAATTCAAAGATCACTTACCTAGGTTCTTGGGAAACATTATCGTTACCACAAATGGACACCTTGTAACATTTTCTAACACTTTTCATAACATAGGGGCTAACGATAACGATACTTGCATGCGTTTATTTGTCAATTCTCTTGAAGGGAAAGATGCAATTGATTTTTTTGATCTCCCTCCCAAAATCCTTTCAATTTGGGAAGAATTGGTCTATTGGTTTAAGTCCACTTATGGACATCCCAAGAATCCAACTGATTAGTTAAGGGAGTACAAAAATATTGCCTATAAATATGGTGAAACCATCAAGTATTTTAACCTTCACTTCACCAAGCTCTATAATCAAATTCTTGAACTAATCCGTCCTCAAAAGCAAACTACGTTCATGCATTATTATAATTCTTTACCTTCCCCTTATCATCAAAGAATTGAAGAAAAGGCTATTGATAACCTTGTTTCGGCCCTTCAAACTTCCTTAGAATATAAAGAGAAACTTGAAAGGACCGGTCTTCCTAAAGGTGACTTCGTTAAGAAAACATACATGTCTTCCATTCTACAACTCATGCAAGATATGAATAATATGATGATATCCTACGAACAAAAAGGAATTTCCCCTTCCTCTTCCCTTGGTTATTCTTCTTCTTCCCTAACACCTTTTAGAAATACCAATGAAAGAACTTTTCAGCCAAAGGCCATTATGAATCATATTTGGTGTAACTTCTGTGAAGAAAATCATGATGAGAACACCTGTGAAGTAAAAATAAATTGTAGAGATAAGATATTTGGAAAAAGGCCCGATACCATGATCATTGTTTTATATTGGGCTGAACCAGAGGATGTTATGGTAGTCAATACCAGGAACAAATCTTACATTGTCGAGAGAAAATTTGATCTTCCTCACACTTATTTTTCCCCAAGCACATCTTCTCCAAATGTTGATACACAAACTGTGAGAACTTCAAATGATCAAGGAGTATATTATCCTCTTCCCTCTTCTAAATACAATATCCTTAACCAATTGGATAATATCAAAGCTAATGATACCCTTTTGGACATGGTTGTCATCCCTGAACAATAGAAGCATCTTAAGAATTTTATGGAAGGTAAAGTTTCCACCATAGCCAATCTATTTGAAGAGTCAAAAGAAGAGGATTGAACAGTAAATAAGATAGGAGTAAATAATTTTAGGAACCCTGTAATAAACCCCCTTTTCTATCTTTCAGTAAAAATCATGGATAAAATAGCTCATTGTTTCCTAATTGATGGTGAATCTGGTCCAAGTGTGATGTCTAAAATTATCATGGAAGAGATTGGATTATCTTGTACCAATGAAAATTCTAGAAGCATGAGCTCTTATAATAATTTGCAACAATCAACTATAGGTGAAATCAAGTATGTAACCTAGTTTTGTGTGCACGTCCTGAGATAAGGACAACTTTCAATATCCAAGTAATTGACATGCCAGTGAGTAACTACTCAATTATTCTGGGAAGGGATTGGAAAGTCTTAACTAGTGGATACCTTTCACTTGATGGCACACATTTGTATGTTCCTCGAAACAGAAAGAACAGTATAGTTCTTAGGGAAGGAAGAATTTCACCTTATATAGAGAGTGTCCCTCAACCCAATGTAAATTACCTCGAAGAAGATTTATGAGTGTACTCTATATTTTCCGAAGAAGGAGATACTATACTTCAACCAATTGATTTTGATGATGGCATGTGGCACATGTATTTCGATGGCTCATGTTCTAATGAAGGTAATGGAACCGACATCATTCTATATTCCCCTATAGGAAAAATTCACAATTTCTCTTATAGGTTGGAATTTCCTTATACAAACAATGTTTTTGAGTTTAAGGCATTATTGTTGGGCATTGAAAATGTATATAACCTTGGTTGTGGCCACCTTACAGTCTTTGGTGATTCTAAACTTGTTGTGAATCTTTTACGAAAAATTTATGTACCAAACAATAAGTTACTTAAACATTATACCCAAGATTTTTGGATGTTGATTTCAAATATGTTATCATTTAACATCACTCATGTTAAAAGGGAGCTTAATTTAATGGCTGATAGATTAGTTTTTTTTGCGGCTTCCCCTACTCGACAAATTTTACCTCAAATACTTGATTGTACATTCCAATCTCTATACCGTCCTCACCTCCCTGAAAATGTAGAATCATGGCAAGTTTTCCCTAGTGATGAAGGAATTTGCACTTTCATACAAAATGAACCATTAAAGCCCAAATAAATCATCTTTGTTTAAGATGACAAGTTTCCTAAAGGATTGACTCTCTCAAAAGTTCATTTTCGTCAAGTGATGTATGCAACAAAGAAACACATAAAGAGGAGGAGTCGAAAAGGAAAGTTGGTGATACCATTTCCTTGAATATTGAGACAGATGAATCTCCAAAGATCATTAAATTAGGTTCCCAATGTTATGAAGAAGAGAAAGAAAAATTCACAGAATCACTCTGTGAGTTTCAAGATGTTTTTTCCCAGTCATACGAGGATCTTCATGGTTTTTATCCTGCTCTCATATAACATTCCATTCCTATCAAGGAAGGGGAAAAACGAGTTAGGTGAAGGCAAAGATCTATTAATCCTGCGCTTGAATCCACTATTAGAAAATAATTGGAAAATTTGTTGAAAGATATTATAATATTTCCATTTAATTATTCTGAAAGGGTTTCAAATCTGGTCCCTGTTCGGAAAACTACCGATTAGATCATATTATGCATCGATTTTCGTGGGTTTAAACATGGAAAGTTTCAAAGACCATTTCCACTTCCTAATATGGAAATGATTTTACAACAGGGTGCGGGGTCTCAAATGATGTCCTTACGTGACGATTTTTTGGATATAATCAAATCAATGTAAAAAGGACCGATAGATATAAAACCACAATTACCACACATTGGGGCACATTTTCTTATGAACGTATGCCATTTGGTTTATCTAATGCAGGTGTCACCTTTCAAAGAACTATGCAGATAGCTTTTGACGATCTAATCGGTAAGATTATCCAAGTTTATCTTGATGATTTGATTGCTTATTCTAAAAATTGGTTGGATCATTTCGGTCATCTTAGAAAATTTCTCATGCACTGCAAAAAATTTGGTGTTTCTTTAAATCCTTCCAAGTCTATTTTCGATGTCACGAAGGGTAAGATTCTCGGTCACATTGTTTCTGATTCAGGGATAAGTATAGATCCTGAGAAGATTACTACCATTCAGAACCTCCCTTCCCCCACCTCCAAGAAATAAGTTCAAGCTTTCATGGGCATTATTAATTTTATTCATAGATTGTTCCTGATTTTGTTGTCATGGTTAAACCAATCCATAATATTTTGAAGCAAGATCGTTCTTTTTCTTGGACAGATGATGTCGAGAATTCTTTCCTTAGGATTAAGAATGTGATCAGTTTTGCACTAGTTTTGGCGAGACCTAATTTTGAGAAATATTTTATAGTATATACCAATGCCACCGAGGAAGCAATTTTTGCTATCCTCTTACAATGTGATGACCAAAAAAATGAAAAACTTGTAGCTTACATGAGTCAAAGTCTATCAGACGATGAGGTCAAATATTCTTATATTGAGAAAAATGCTTTCTCTCTTGTCAAAGCTATAGAAAAATTTCGCCATTCTATTTTAGGAAAACATACGCAGGCAAAGGTACCTTTGCTTGTTGTCAAGTTTCTACTTTCACAAAATTATCTTTCAGGAAAACTTTCACATTGGCTTTCAAAAATTCAGGAGCATGATTTGATAATCATGACTTCAAAGACAATAAATGGATGAGACTTATCCCTTCACTTAGTGCAGCATGTTGAGCCAATTGAATAACTTGACGATCAAGATAATCCTCTTTCAACGCTATTTTAGATTGAAAATCAAAATCTCTCTGTATATGAGCATCCTTGGTATAAAAATCTGGTGTATTATTTGCAGTATCAAATGTGCCAAGATGATTTAGATCCTCATCAAAGAAGGAGACTCCACCTTGAAGCTTCTAACTATATCATTTTAAGGGACTCCTTGTTTAGAAGATTTGTTGATGGTTTTCTGCTACGATGTGTAAATGATGAAGAAGCATAAAAATCATTACACGAAGTATATGGATCATAAACATTTGTCATCCATATTGGTGGTCATTTTTCTACTAAGGCTACTACTTTTAATATCATAAGAAATGGTTATTACTGGCCTTTGATCTTTCGTGATTCTTATAAATTTGCAAGGTCCTATGGTAAATGCCAAAAAATTGTTGGTAAAGAACGTCTTTATGCCATGCCTTTACAGCCCGTGCTTCCAAATTTCCCTTTTTCTAAGTGGGGTCTAAACTTTATTGGTCCAATCAATCCTTCATCCTCTGCAGGGCATATCTTTATTTTGACAGCCACTGATTACTTTACTAAGTGGGTTGAGGATGCCCCTCTTAGACATGCTCAAGATGAACAAGTAATATCTTTTCTAGAGTCTAATATATTTTCTAGATTTGTCCTTCCATTAGAAATCATTACAGACAATGGTCCATCCATCATGTCATCTAAATTGACTCAATTTCTGGCTAAACTAGGGGTCAAGGATTTCACTTCATCTTCTTATTATCCTCAGGGAAATGTAAAAGCAGAGTCTACTAATAAAAAATTGGTCAGAATTATAAAGAGAGTCATAGAATACAAACATATCCATTGTCACACACTTCTAACTTATGCTCTTTGGGTAGACTGTACAACCACCAAATATAGTACATGCTTTACTCCCTTTCAACTCGTATATGGCCAAGAGGCTATTCTGCATATTGAACTAGAACTTTCTTCCTTATGGTTGATGCTACAAACTGAAGAATTAAATTCTTTTGATTTTTCTCAAAGGATAAATACACTACTAGCCCTGGAAGAACAAATAAATTTTTCCTTGGAAAATTTAAAAAGGAGGTAGCAGACAATAAAGAAGTATTTTAACAAAAGAGAAAAGACCCTTGAATTTAAAATTGATGATAAGGTATTATTGCGGGATTCAATCCATGCTGAGAAAGGGAGGCATTCTAAATTCTAAACGTTATGGCTAGGTCCTTTCAAAATTGCTCTTATCCTCGACACAAATTCATATCTTCTTAAATACATGGATAAGTGATTGTTTTCTTATCATACCAATGGTTCCCACTTGAAGCATTATGTGGAACCATCTTGACCATTGGTTCTATTTTTGTGTAAATATGACTGCTACATATATTTTTGTCTTACATTATTTGTGTCACTTTGGTTTATTGAGTTTTATTTTATGTTGTTTATTTTGCATAGTCATCAGAAATAAAGTATGGAACAATTTTTCCATAATGATGTCACTTTGTAAGTATTTTTGATCAATAAAAACAATATAGACACAGTTTCTACGATATCTTCTTTTTGAGACACTGATGGCATAGTTTTTTTCTTTCAATATTGTTGTAGTATAGTTGGTTTTGTTTTCTTCCTGGTTTCTACTATCCCTTTTCTTCCCTCTATTATGAGATCTAAGAGCATATCAGAAGCATTCTCCTTGGATTTTCAAGAAAAAAAATTATCATTAGTTGTGAACCTTGTTGATTTTTATGCATACAAGACCATTTCCCCTCATACATCTCACTTTACATAAGTTATTCCCAAAAATTCCATATCATCTTTCCCTTAAACTATCATTTTCCCCCAGTTGCATAACTATTATATGAGCAGTTTCAATCACCTACTTCTACTGGTCTACGAATCCTAGCATTTTGAGTTCTAAATCTATTGAGAACAGATTTCCCTATGGAGTCTCTAGTTTGTTGACGCCTAAAAAAGCACAACATAAAGTTCTTTTCCGCAAATAAGTTGCAATGCATTATTATATATATCTTAAATAATAATATATAGGTGGGATCCCTTGATAAAAGAAATTATAGAAAGAACTCTTCTTATTTGCGCTCTTAATTACCTTGCGAAAAGAGATTCATAGTTTCGAAGAATAAAAGAGTGAAATCCTAACCTATCTCCATGTGAAACTAATGGATGTCAAGGGTGCTAAGAGATTTTATTTCAAAATGGATGAAATATTTATTTTATTAAACATATTAGTTCGCCTTTGCTACACTAGATTTTGATATATTTCTCCAAATATGGTCTCATACAAACTCATAATACATTTGCATATATGGGAAACCGACTATTAGGTTGATTGGTGATTCTCCACCAGCAGGGCATTTGAGATATGTTAGTTTGATGTTTGGTGTTAAATGGGCATATAATAGTTTTAAAATCCATGAGGGAGCCCGATTCAAGTTTGAACATGGAAATGATATATTATTTTGGATGAATCAATGGTTGATGTTATTAATGGAACAAATCTTGGAGGCTAATTTTGCTCCATAGTCAGATGTGGTTGATGGAATTTAATGTGGAAAGAGGAGAAGTGATGTGCATTTACTGCACAACATTCTTACCCTACCTCAAAGCCACCACCCTCACTATTCCATTTTTTCTTGTTGTGGTTGCTCTGGCTAGTAGCGCCTCCATTGTGCTTGACCTTTGGAGAAAGAAATTGTGCTCTGTTAATCTAATAACATTCTTCTAACATGTATGGTATTTTACCTCTTCATTCATGGATTTCTCTTTTCTCCAGATAAAATTATATTGTTGGCTCTTAGAGTTTGAATGTGGAATGTGTTTGTTTTCCAAAGTTTACAATGGATTCGTTGTGGGAATTATGGTTGTGTGACTCTCATTTTGATTTGGGTTTCTTCCTGTTGGCATTTAAGTGTTTCAGATGAAATTATGATTCAACATTCTATTCTAATTAAAGTCTTTGGCCATATGGAGTCTCTAGAAAAGGTGATATTGTTGTGTTATGGTTGTTGGCAAATGTCTTATGGTGAACGCGTTCAGTTTTGCTCTTTTCTTGTGATTTAATTTTAATGGGTTTTTCTCTGTAAAAGAAAAGGAATAGTCAGGTTTTGTGATTGTTGTACCCTCACCTCATACCCAGACTATAGAATATATGCAGTTTCATTATTGCTGTGGTTTTTGATGAAATAATGGCCCGTGTATTTTGTTTGGCAGCCGCTTTGAGAAGTTTGTGGAAATTTTGTGAAGGGGAGGGGTTGTTTTTTGGTTTAGCTTGCAGCCACTCTTCAAAATATATGCCCATAGGTCCACTCTTGGACTTGTTTCTCCATCCAATAAGGTGGGAAAGTAAATAAATATTAACCCATACTCAAAATCATGTTTGGTTGTTTTGACCAAACAGTGGGAAGATTAATTCGACCCACTGAATCATGGCTCGCTTTTTTATTACCCATGAGTAGATTCTGTCAACTTGAAGTTGATTTGGGTTTGATTCTCACCATGCTCGCACTAGGGTTTTGAACCCAATTTGTTTTGGCAACTGTTATTTGGGGTTGTAATGTAAATTATTTTTGATGTATAGTCAAGGGGTTTTACTATTGTTTTCTTCTCATCCTTTCATGTCGACTTGAGGCATTCTGGTTATGGTTTTGATCGAGTCAAATTGCTTGATGACAATCTCATGTATAATGCTTTATCAGTTTAAAAAATATCTATGGTTTTAAAAGGAGAAACGAAATTTGAATAGTTTAATAACCCTGCCATTTTCTTGGAGATTGATATTAGACAGTTTAAAGAAAATATTGTTATATCGTGGATATTGTATGTTAAAACAATTTTTGCCATGTTATGGATTATGTGTGTTGAAGTTTGAAAAGAATATTATGGCACAAACAAAATTTGGTGGGAGTTTTGGAAATAAGTGTGCATGGTAAACAATGCATATTCAAATAATTTTGTGGATATTTAAATGATTGTTGTTGGATTAGGGAAATGTTGATTTTAAAGTCAATAAATGATTCTTTTAACATAACAATAATTGCTATTATTCTCGTTCATTGTCTTGTTTTTCATTCATTATATGCCCACCACCTTCCCAATAACATTTTATCCATTCCCCATTTTGTTATTTTGAATATCATTTTTAAAGTAAAAAGATTAAAGAGGATTGGATAATGATTCTGGGTTGGAAATTGTGACATGGAGATATTGCTTTTGGAAGAAAAGGGTTGTGTATTGCATGAAAAGTATTCATTGTTGATTCTTGTCCATGCTACCATTTTTCATTCATTATAAACCCCCTCATATTCCCAATGACCTTATCATTCCTTGTTCAGTTACAATTAATTATTACATTGGATTTGGTGAAGTTGTGTCAATAGATGGATTGCATATGCTTATGTTGTCAATTATAGAGCCAACATATTGATTTTATTTAGACAGAGTATTAGTGAATGGATTGATAAAATTTTTCATATTCTGATTGGAATATTGCTTCAGGATGAGTTTCTTTAGTAGGGGCAACAATGGCAAAGGTATATACATAGGTAGAGGAAATAATTGGCAAAGAGGCCATAGAAGGCCACGATTCTCAATACATTTTGATGCTGATCCAAAAGAGCTAAATCAACTTTTCCAAGCTAGGTTTTTTAATCTAGTTGGCCAAGTAATTCTACAACCTATACCTGAGAGGCCTCCTTTCCAACCACACCAAAATTTATCTGGTATCGATGTTTGCCCTCATGTTTCTATGTAGAAAAAACTGCCTACCAATGAAGGTTGGCAAGAGATTGTCCACCAACCTGCTACACATCATAATGGGTGGCCTACAATATCATTTCCATTACCCCCTCATCCACTGCCATTTAATCCAAATGCACAAGTCGATCACCTTGTTTCACCAACCTAGTCTTCACATGTAATAAAAAGGATTAAAACCACTATGCCTAAACCAAAGATTGAAAAAGGGAAAGAAGTGGAAACTTCCCCTAACTCTTATGAAAACTCATTTGAATCAGTGTCCTCCCATCTCCACCTCAAAGATAATTTCTCCCATGTCATCAACGAAATCCATCCTCAAGGTTCCAATCAACCTAAAGTTGTTACAGAAGGGAAAACAACAGGAAGATCAAAAGAGAGTAGTAGTGAAAAGAGGCAAACCACCTCTCATAGAAAATATGGTTTTTAATGTTGTTAATGCTATTTTCTTTTGAGGAAAGTTTTTTTTATATGACATAATTTTGGATAGTAAATACATATTTAGACAGAGTTTTGGACATCATGGATATAATGTTATTTTTGGATATAGTAATGTTTTTTTTATTTTTTATATTTAAATATTTGACTACTAATATGAGAATGGGGGTTACAAGGCGAATGTTTGAATTAAATCTTTGGAGTATTATACTTCATGTTTTGATTATTGTTAAAGAAATGAAAATTGGAGTGACAAGGGGTCCCACCTATTTAGTTATTATTTAAATAGACCCTTATATATATTATTATTTATTTGTCTCAACTAATTAGTTAAGCTAATTAAGATTAACAAAAGAAAAGTAGTTGAACTACCATAACTTATTGAGAAAGAATAAAATATCAATCAATTGAAGAGGCAAAGGGGAGGAGAATAGAAGGAAAACTTATGATATAAGGTTTGCTCTATACTTGCGAGACAATTATTTTATTCATTCATTCTGAGTTTACTAGAAAGCTAAACCATCTTGATGACAATCGGGTCTTATTGAAGGCATCAATATTTAAAACTGAATCATATCTTTTAGCAGCTTGTTTCTAAAGGTGTATGATTTATCTTTGGCAGTCTATGTTTTCTTGTTTGTTTATGGATTAGATTTCATTACTGATAAACAATATTTTGTAGAGTCAAGTGACAACATTTTTATGGCAAGCTAGTCTAGATCTCGATCTTCAGTTTTCTTTTGTTGTCAGAGTCTTTTTGTATGGTTCCCAACTGAGACTTCTAAATTTGACTTTGGTCCCACCCTCGCAGGGGTTTGTAAAGAGATTTATGCTTTGTGTCTCACAATGAAGTTAATATAAAAATCAGATTTTTTATTTCAGTCTCATATGTGTATCTTAATGATATTGTTCAAATTTTACTTTTATTCTTGTTTCTTATCAATGTACACACTTATGTATATCTCTTCTTCTTTTCTTTTTCACAGTTACATATAACATATAAAATCATCCTTAGTCCCTAGTACATAATACCTGTGGATTAAGATATTTTTTTGAATTAAAGGCTATAAACTCTGGGTAACATTCCCAACTATCTTTCCTTAGCCTAGCAAGATATGAAAATGCTTGAGTAAGGTTCTCCATACCTTTTCCTCAACGTACCATCTTGTGGTAGAGTCTGGACAAGGTTTGTGTGTGCTCGGTCGGTGTCGCAGAGGCCTTTAGATCGTCCCCCACTCCAAGTTGTTGTCATCCCTTGCAACATTCGTCGATCACCATGGTACCTCTTCCCCATCTTTGGATTTTATCACTACTAAAAAAATGTTATCTCCCACTATTGTCATCAAGGCAAACTTCCCTTTGTAATTTTCATGAGACTATGAAGTGTCGTGTCTCATTGAATTACTGTTGCATCCAATATTCAATATGTATTCTCATGTTTCTATGCATTGGATCCCATTATGACTTCGGTTGATTGGGTATCTAGTCTAATCATTGCGCTTCTGCCACAAGAACTGACATCTTCATGCTCAAACACCATTTTATGTCTACAAACTTGCCACATTCACAAATATTTGTCTCAATCTGTCAAGTCTCCCATCATGTGTTCCCAATAAACTTCACCAAGGCACCCTAAAGGCATCATTGTCGCCCACCGAGACAATGAGCCAATGTGTTGTTATCTAATTTGAAGGTGAAGGAGGATGGTTGGTTGGGCCATCTCCCTCATCTCCAATCTATCTCAATGCGATCAGTGGAGAGTCACCATGCCTATGTGTTATATACATAATCAGTAGTACACTTGAACCGATTAATCCTTCACACTCCTCAACAAGTCCTTCTAACTTAGGGTCATATGAAAATTCACTTTGTATAAGTTCTCTATAGGAGTAATATGCCTCTTCCTTGACTCTCCTCTGCCAATTTTGTTGCATCTCCCTCTTGTCCTCTTGGTCCACAGATGATCTCTTCTCCTGTTCAACGAATTTCTCTAGTGTCCTCAACTCTGTGAATTCCTCCAATATTTTATATTATTCTTCATACTTTAAACATAAATCTACCAAGCCATCCACTTCCTTAGATAGATCTCCAACTATGTCTTCAACACCGGTAATCCTCCATTCCATCAACATCAATATTATTTCATTTTCTATGTTGGTTTGTCCAACCATCATCCCACATTGTCTAAGTTTGACCCAACAAGGTTGTTTGCTCTAGCTATTTGCAACAACTAACTGCAAGGAGGTCATCTGCATACCCTCTTCCTTTATCCTCATGGTAGGAACCAAACATGGAGTTTTTCCTGAGAAAATGGCCAAATTCTCCATGTTAGGAATAGGTGTTTCATTTTCCTTCCTCGTGAAATCTTGTCCCAACACAACTTCAAAATTGTCCATAGGAAAAATGGTGAAATTTTTCCTTCTGCACTAGTTTCCAAGCTTTAATGAGACATCCTTGGGCACACCAACGACCCTCTCTACACCTAAGTTGACTACTTTGAAGTTTGTATCCTTTAGCTTAGGCTACATCCCAAGTCTCTGCATCATATCCTCCCTTAAGAAGTTATGAATCGCCCCATTGTCCACCATAGCCATCACTAACATCCCATTAAATTCGACCTACACATAGAAAATTATTGTCTCATCTTGCTCTTGGATCTTTGTGTATCCTCCCTCCATGATGGAATTCAAGACCTACAAGATCCCAATAGATGGGTTTTCTACTTTCTCTAAGGCATTCAACTTCTATTTAAAGGGATAATTATTCGCATAGTGTTCCTTAGCACAAAGCCAACACCAAATATACTTCTTCTCTTTCACTACATCCATTTTCTTGGAATTATCCTCACTTCCCTTTGACGTATTTTCCTTTCCTTTTTCCTTCTTATTCCCCTTACCTTGTTTCATCCTACCTTGGGTGTCCTCAATCTGTTAGGATATTTAGACACTTAGGATTTAGTTAAGATCTACTTGATCTAATGTGTCGTTAGGTAAAAGTGTATTTCTTAGTGTGTTTCTTTAGTATGAATTAGTATGCATTTGTAGTTATGAAATCCGATGGTCACGATTGTTATCAGACTAATCGGTAG